>JARYHS010007710.1:0-57999 GCA_031002005.1 Vandiemenella viatica
TACGTGGTTTATGGACGGTCCCAAAGCTGCGTATCGAGTATGAGCGGCTGCTGCGCGAGCCATGTTCGAGCACGCCAAACCGATTATTTGCCGCGCGAACCATTTCTGTTGACGAGCGCGGCTTGCGCGGCAAACTATCCAGGCACTGTCTTTTTGTGAAGCCACCGTGGACATTTCACGTGCGCGAATAGCCGCAACTTTCACTGTGATGCGACACACTGTATACTAGAAACCTAAACGAAAAATGATTCTGTGGATATGGAAATTGTATTTTAATTGAATACAGTATGGCGAGAAACTCATGGAAGACATTAGATATAAAGCCATCGAGGATACAATAAACAAATTTTACGAGATTGACAATCGTAGAGTTTCTAAAATAATTAATTGAGCCAGTGCACTCAATTTCGGAAGGCATTTCAGTTACTGATAAATGCTGTGACTTCAAGATTTCTAGTAATTGGAGACTCATGTACTAGCCTGCATTAAATTTTTCGAGTTTCAAAACAATCATTTATTTGAACAGTTTCTGACGCACTATGCAAAGCTCTGAAAGAATGGTCAAAGATAAGGTAATAGCACCCATTTAATACTTTTTTTTAAATGCTATTCAATTTTCTGTTGCAATTCTTAACGAGAACTTAGTCCTTACGTAGGTAAAAGGTATTATGTTGATTCTGTCATTTGGCGATTCTATAGATTCGTTGATTGGAGTTTCAAGTGACGGTTGTGGTTGTGATGGAGGTGATACCATTTGAGTCTGATTAGGCTGCACGTTTGCTATTACACAAAAAAATTTGGCACTGTACAATTGTAATAAAAGGCGGCCGTTTTTGTTATCCATGGCAACAAACTGTCGCTGTGCCGCGCGAGCCAACCATGGAGGAAGGAATAATATGGAGACGACGCAAGAGACCTTTACCACGCATGGGAGTGAAGCAGGCCGGCGGAGGAGTGGGGGGGCATGGCCGGAGTGGTGGGGGCTTGACCGCTTCCCAACAAACACGGGGAATATGTACAAAAATCTCAAGGGGACTCTAGGATAAACGTGACGCCGCAATCTGGTGATGGATTATTATGTAACTCGATGAGACAAATAAAAAATGAAGAATAAAATTTTTTGATATCCTGCTTAGTTTTCGAGATATTCTGTCTCAAATGTGAAATGGTTTTGGTTGAAATTCAGAAGAAAAAATTATTCAAAGTCAAATTTTATGATGAATTTTTATTTAAAAAGACGAGACAAATAAAAAATAAAGAGTAAAATTTTTCGATATTTCACCTAGTTCTCGGGATATACTGTCTCAAAAGTGAGGTGTCTTGAGTTGAAATGCAGAAGAAAAATTTCGCAAAAGTCAAATTTAATGATGGATTCTTATGTAACACGACGAAAAAAACTCGATAATAAGGAATAAATGTTTTCGATATCTTGCTTAGTTTGGGGGATATACAACATCCAAATTGAGGGGTTTTGGTTTGGATGCAGGCTGGACCAAAAATTAATTCTGTCAAAGCCACAATGATTACATGGTTGACATGCAGAATGGATATTTCAGTTTTATTACTACCACTTGTGGTTAGTCTGAAATGTGTCCTAGACCAGAAAAAAAGTAAGAGGACCCACTCTAGGGATGAGCAACCCAGACATTTTGTAGGCTGGTACCAGAAATAAAATGTTTATTCAGTCACCTTAATGAACATTCTCTTGATCAAGATGTGTTGTCTAATTTCACAGCCCTACTTATTAGGACAATTGTAAAAAAATTATCTCTCAGTTAGATTTAGATACGGGGGGGGGGGGGGGAGAATGTTGTACAAAAAAAAGAGACTAAATTAGAAACACATTCCCCAAATTGATTTTGTTCAAAGGCCAATAACTTCTTTATTTATGAAGCCCATTTTTTTATTTCTGCATGAACCTGTTTCGACATAAATAGATGAGAAAGATTTCAAAATAGGTAAAAATAGGTATAGACGTGTTTACAAACAGAAACAAGTCTTATATGAAGCTTTAAAAATAACCTAAGTCAATGGCCTGAAATAGCTATTTAAAAAATTAATAAAACTCACAGCTTCTCACATAACAGTTAATTTCATCATCCATTGTCAGTATAATCAGCAACGTGACGAAAGAAATCGTAATAGTAAATTCACTGAATCGCGAAGTAAAACACGCCCCTTTAAATCTCATTTTTAAACACTCGTTAAAAAATAATGCTAGTCTATTATGTGCAAAATAGCAAGTTTGCTGATTTTCTACACTACACCAAGAAAAATTTGAGAACAAAGTCATCCCATTGAGAGCTATGACTAAATATTTATAGACGTGCTGCAAAGTTTGCGGTGTCTACCGCTCACTTCAACAACGATAATTACAATTCAACTTACTTATGAAATGATATTCCAGGTTCTTTCCTGTCTGGCCTATTTGTGCAACCGTACGCAACACAAGCTGGCATTTTTAAACACTTATACACAATACTAAATGAAATAATCACTGCATCTACCACAATGTGAACACCTTAATTGTTGGGAAGCGCCATATGGTCGCTGCCGGTGCTGCCACCATGCGGGAGAGTTTAGTGCTTGCTTCACCGATTTAACGTCACTTCTCCTCCATATAATTCCTTCCTCCATGGAGCCAACTCGAACAAAGACATCCCGTCTTAACTGCGATTAAATACCGATAGATTGCAGGCTGACTCGACCAGCATACACAACGCATCCGATTGTTAATACTGTGATATAACCAGAGAGCACGCTAATAATCTGTTCTTAAAAGTAATTAATTTGTATTTTCCGTAAGGCTAACGATGGCTTTTAATATAGTATTCCATACAGTACATACAAAAAGTACGACTTTTATTTAATAACTATAATTATCTGCATTCGTTTGTATTTTATTTATTTTTATTACTATCAAGCGATTGTGAAAAAGTCGATAGTGTAAGAGCTAATTTGTGACAAAATATTTATTACTCTTGGTTGGCCGGCCTCGGTAGCGTAGGGGCTAAAGTGCTAGCTCCGCGTGCCGAAGACCGCCGGTTCGAATCCGGCCGCGGGCATGGATGTTAAGTGTTGTGTGTCTGTGTGAATGTCCTGTACGCCCAATGGCGTCCATACATTGGAGAAATACAATAAATACTGGTTGACGACTTACACACTTAAAGCAATTATAATTACATTGAGCTGGCTGTATAGCCTCCGTTGCCAAATGCCAAAAAAAAAAAAATACTCTTGGTTGAACGATTTCTTATTTTTCTTTCCGTCGGCCGCGGGCATCTATGTTCGTGGAGGAATAAAGGTCAGCTGGCGTAATTCAGATATACACTGGCCTATGCAATATTTGCGTGCCTTGTTCCACAAGGAAATTATATATGTGTGACTTTTCCTTTTTTTGAGTTACTATTGTTGTTACACTCAGGTCCGCGACGGTTAAGTTTGCGTGGATAAACATCGTAGCGAATTAAGCTACTTATTTAACTGTCGGCGAGTTATGCCAAGTTTCAGAGGAAAGAGCATTCTACAGCTCCGATCCAGTGCATCCTAGTTACATCTTGCTGGAAATAACAGCCGGTGTCACGTTATAGCCTGAACATGCCAATCGACGCCACAATCATAAGGTGAGTGGATTTCTGTTGTTTTTTTTTTTTTTTTGTTTTTTTTTTTTGTGCTATTACTGGCCGAATCGCTGCTGCCGAATTTCGGGTGCCTGTGGTCGGCGGGAGTGGGGAGAGAAATCGCTCACCAATTAATTAACCACGATTACGTTCCCTGCGGGAAGTCACTATTTATACGTGGCTTTCCCAAAATAGATTATCCATCATCTATTTTTTGGTCCTCCTGGGGTCGGATATGACACGATCAGTTTGATTAATATAATCTTTGTATAAGACAGTTACACTATACTTCAATCATATTTTACAAGATGGCTTTCGGGACAAATGTTGATTCTGTAGAATTCAAACGGAAGCTAGCGTTATTAAGTTCAAAGTCGGATATGATTTTTGAGAGAGTTAATAAATTGTGTAAGATTTCTATGAACATCTCTTCGTTTGATTCCCGGACCAATGAAAGTTTTATGACTGATACTGAAACAATTGATGACCTTCAGATCAAATTTGAATCTATGATAGATCAGATTAATGATTTACATTTGACTAAAGATCCTGAATATACACCTGATTATACCCCATTAACTGCATTTGAGGATTTGTACACGCGTATTAAACGAACTCGCAACAAAATTAGTGCCTCTACCGTTACATTGTCATCGCGTCCGAGTGACCGTGAACACATTAAATTGCCTGCTATAGATATTCCTAGCTTTGATGGTAGTATGGAGAATTGGCCAGTATTTTATGAATCTTTCAAAGCTAATATTCATGATAACGACCAGTTAACTAACTCACAGCGTGTGCAATATCTTGTAAGTAAGCTAACAGATAATGCATTGAAGATAACGGCGGGTATTGTACCTACAGCAGAAACATACCAAATAATGTTGGAAAATCTGGTAAATAGGTATCAGGACAAGCGCCTGTTAGGTACTCACTATTTAAATATCATTTTGGATATAAAGCCTAGCAGCAATAATCCAAACAGCTTGGATACATTTATAGAGAATTATTCAGCCGCAGTTGCAGCTTTGAAACAATTAGGCATCCATGATCTTGCAGATTTTATTTTATTTCAAAGCGCATTGCTTAAGATCGATGCTCAAATTGTACAAACCTTTGAAATGTCAGTACCTGATAAAGAAATGCCCACTTACAACGAATTAACTTTATTCGTGAAAGATCAGGTTAAAATTTCTAAACGTTCAAGCAATATGAACAGTGCAAGTTCGGGATTATATTCTCGCGCTTCAGATAACATGAACAAGCGACTGACTGAAAATGTGATGCGCGGGCGTACTTCCAAACATTTGTTTCTAAAGAAGATAACGCAATAGTCAGAGACAATATGGCAACTAAGCTTACCTCTGGATCCTGTGCTTATTGCAAGCAAACAGATCATACATTACTCTATAATTGCTCACACTTCAAATCTTTGGGTTCGCCACAGAATAGATATGAATTTGTAAAATCAAAAAGAGGCTGTGTGAACTGCCTGGGAATTTCTCACACTGTTTCCAACTGCAAATCGTCGTCTGTTTGTAAGTTATGCAAGAAACGACACCATACACTCTACATTTTGATAGGAAAAATACGCAGACTCATTCCACTCGTCTCAATACGAGTGAGAATTGCGCGTTGCACGGCATTTCCGACAACAGTGTAAAAACAGACCGCTCCAAAACTTGCTTACCTTGCGGTATTGATGTCGACACCAACTGTTCTGGTCCAGTGGTCGCATCATCAGCTCATATAAATAAGGCTTCACATAATGAATCTCCGCTTTCCTTGAGCGTTAGTGTACAGAATAATTTTCATATATTACTTTCCACAGCTCTAGTATATGCCAAGTCCACTGATAATAATTATCAAATAATTAGGTGTCTAATTAATAATGGATCACAAAATCATTTAATTACCATCGATTGTTGTAAGTCATTGAACCTACAGATAATTCCATTAAATAATTCCTATGTGAAGGGTATAGGTTCGAGTTCTCGACCGATTTATGGTTATGTGAATATCGAAAAACAATCCCATGTATTTAAAAGTAACAAATATAACATTCAAGCTCTAATTGCTGATTCTTTTACAGACCAATTACCTTCTGATTTTATAGAAAAGTGTGACATGTCATATTTGGACAACATACCTTTAGCTGATTTAACATGGAATATTCCGGGTAAAATTGATCTTGTGTTGGGTGCTCAGCTTTTTCCGTATATTTATTTCGGAGATAGAGTTGAATCAGGTACTATGGCACCTCCTGCTTTACTGTCCGCCTTCGGTTATGTGTTGATGGGAGAATATTCTAGTATTCATACTCAGCCTACATCTTTTACTGCTCTAGCACTCAATGACGTGGTGCAAACATTTTGGGAATTAGAGGAGATATCTCACAAAAATTCCTAAGCCCTGAGGATACAGAGTGTGAGAATTTATATACTTTATCGGTGAGTAGGAACAGTGAGGGTAGATATACTGTGGCTTTACCATTCCATTCAGATCCCAATGAGATTGGCAATTCTCGTTTCAATGCTTTACGCCGATTTATGGCGCTCGAAAAGGAAATTTAAACTATGTCCCACACTCCGAGAGAGCTATAATAAGTTATTGAGGAATATATTACAAATGGTTACTTAACAGAAGTTCGTGAATCAGAGGTTAGCGATGACGGGTATTATATTCCCCATCATGCAGTCATCCGCCCTGATAAACCCATGCCTCGCATTGTACTTGATGCAAGTGCTAAAACTCATACTGGTTTGTCATTAAATGACATTTTGCATACCGGTCCTAATTTACAGGCCGATTTATTCTTGCTTTTATTAAACTTTCGGTTATTCCCGATTGCTATTACAGCGGATATCAAGCAAATGTATTTGCAGATTGGTGTTGTTAATGACCATCGCAGATTTTTGCGAATATTATTTCGTTTTGATGATAGCGAAATAGTTCGGACATTTCATTTTAACCGTATTCCTTTTGGGTTAAAATCGAGTCCTTTTCTAGCTATGCGCACTTTGCGACAGCTGGCGGCTGAAGCGAGTTCTCAGTTTCCTGAAGCCTCTGAAGTCGTCTAGACTAAAATGTATCTACATCTACATCTATACTCTGCAAATCACAAATACTGTGGGTGGCAGAGGGTGCTAAGCACCAATCCTAATTCTGCGCATTCGAATCCCGAACAGATCGAGGAAAGAAGGAATACATAAATGAATCAGTACGGCACTTATTTCTCTAATCTTATCCTCTGTCATTGCGACCTAAATAGGTTGGCGGAAGAAGTATTTCGTTGCACTCGTAACTTAAAGGTTTTCGCATATTCTCCAGCAAATTCAAACGAAAACGACGTCGTCTGTCCGCCAAACAATCCCAGCCCAACCCACGAATTAGCTCTGTGACACTTACGTAAGGACTGTAACTAGCAGTCACGAATCGAGCGGCTCTTCTCTGTACTCTCTCTAATGTGTCAATCAATCCCTTGCGATACGGATCCCATATTCCACAACAGCATTCCAAATGCGGACGCACTAGTGTTTGTACACTATTTCCTTTGTATGAGCATTACAACTTCTCAAAATACGTCCTATGAATCGTAGTTTGAATTAGCTTTTCCTACAACGGAAGTTATGTGCAAGTCCATTTCATGTTGCTTTGTACTGTTACGCCTAGATACTTCAGGGAATCTACAGTGTCAACAACTGAATTGTTAACTTTGTACTCCAGAGCAAGCGGGGTCTTTTTATTACTTATGTGCATTGCCTTGCACTTTTTACAGTTAAGTGTAAGCTGCCATTCACGGCACCATTCCGAAATAACATCCAGATCGCGCTGAATTTCTAAGCAATCGTCGGAGCACCTCACTTCCCTATAAATAAGTGCATCATCAGCAAAAAATCGCATCCTGCAATTAACATTGTCACCGACATCGTTTATAAAAATTAAGAAAAGAAGTGGTCCTATTACACTTCCTTGAGGAACGCCCGAAGTAACATCTAGTTTAGAAGAGGCTTCCCCGTCTACAACGACATACTGTGACCGACCAGTTAGAAATCGCGTATCCATTCGCAAATCTGATCAGATATACCGTACGCTCGGATCTTCGCTAAGAGTCGGTTGTGTGGTACAGAGTCAAAAGCTTTCTGGAAATCCAAGAAAATAGCATCAACTTGTGACCCCGCATCAATAACTTTCATTACATCATGCGAAAATAGAGCCAGTTGCGTTTCACATGATCGGTTCTTACGAAATCCGTGTTGGTATGCTGTAAGTAGCTCGTTTTCATCTAGAAACTTCATAACGTTAGAGCATATGACATGCTCCAGAATTCTACTGCAAACAGATGTTAGCGATATCGGACGATAATTCCTAGGATCTCTCCGATCTCCTTTCTTGAAAACGGGAATCACCTGCGCAATTTCCCGTCAGAAGGTACTTTCCTTTCCTCTAAAGATTTACGAAATATATCTGATAGAAATGGTTCTATTTCTTCCGCGTATTCCGAAAATACTCTTACTGGTACACCATCGGACACGGCACTTCCCCCCACCCCCTTCAGGAGCTTTAATTGCTTTATGATACCTAAACTATCAATTTGTACTGGATCCATTTCAAATTCAACACGCCGTGGAAAAACGGGAATGTTTTCCATGTTTTCGTCAGTGCAGGAATTTTAAATTCGGCGTTAAATACGGTAGCCTTGTCGCGGCTGTCATCAACTTCCCGATCGTCTTTTAGTAGAACTGGCATATTGTTTTCACAACCACCTATTTTTTTTTACATACGACCAAAAATTTCTTTGGATTTTCAATGAGGCTTTTGGAAAGTGAGTTGCATCGAAAGTCATTGAAGGCTTCGCGCATCGCATTCTTGATCTGTCCTCTTGTCTCAGCTAGTTTTTCTAAATCACTCCTATACATCGTCCTTTTTGAGCGTGCATGAATCTTCCTTTGCTTTTTAATTAACCTTTTGACTTCACGCGTATACCACGGGGGATCGTTCCCGTTCCTGATTGTCCTTTTCGGTATATGTAAGTCCATACCTTCCCTGACTATATTTATGAATCGAAGCACAATCTCTTCAACCGAGCCTCTTCCTTCTACCAAGGTAATGTATTTATCCTCAAAAAACGTTCTTAAACTCTCCTTTGGGGCCTTTTCAAACCTGGAAACGACCCTTTCTTTTTGTATTTGCGCTCGACTGTTAATTTTACTGTAGCAATTACAGCTTTATGATCACTTATTCCCGTGGGTGTAGAAATGTCCGTAAATAATTCAGGCCCATTTGTAACGATAATATCTAAAATGATTTTCGTTTTCGTTGTCGCACCGCGTTGGTTCAGTGACGAGCTGCTCAAGATTAAGATCTGAGAAAAGGTCGAGAATAATCTCACAGGATATTTTATCCCTGCCACCATTAACGTGGGCGTAATTACTCCAGTCAATATACGGCAAGTTGAAGTCGCCTTTTACTATTATTCCATGATCCGGAAATTGACGAGCTTATATTACTTACGTTATTTCTTAAGGCCTCAGCAACACCTACATCTGCATCTGGTGGACGATAGAAAGACCCTATTACAAGTTTTGTCCTAGCTACTTTTAGTCTAATCCATAGGATTTCACAGACCGTATCAATATTTATTTCGTTACACGACAGGTGTTTACGAACAGCTATAAATACACCACCTCCATTAGAATGTAACCTATCCTTACGGAAAACATTCATGCTATGGTTAAAAATTTCTGCTGAACTTATATCCGGTTTTAACCAGCTTTCAGTACCTAATACTATATCAGCTTCTGTGCTACTAATAACGCTTTCAAGCTCAGGCTGCTTATTACAAACACTTCTACAGTTTATAACGAGTACTTTTAACGGTCGAGATTGATTTTCGCTACTCCTAACATATGGTGCCGAATTTAATTGGGCTGCCCGTGACTGTAATCCCAGTTTCGGGTCTTCCTCCCTCAGCCTAAAAAATCCCCCAATGCACTCCACACGGCCCCTGCCACCCGTGTAGCCGATTCACGTGTGTAGTGCACACCTGATCTATCCAAGGGAACCCTACACGATTCGACCCCAGGGCGAAGATCAAGGAATCTGCAGCCATGATTATCGCAGAAACGACGCAGTCTCTGGTCGACCAGAGGTCCACAGTCAGTTCTATCGACAATACTGCAGATGGTTAGCTCAGCCGAAATCTTGCGGTCATCAACCACAGAGCTCACCGTATGAGCAAGCCGCCGGAAGGAAGAGAGGATACCCTCCGACCCAAGGCGGCAAGCATCATTGGTGCCGACATGAGCTACAATCCGCAGCTGGCTACACCTCGTCCGCTCAATGGCATCCGGGATGGCCTGTTCCACATCATGGATCAGACCGCCCGGAATGCACAAAGAATGGACATTGGACTTCATCCCAGACCTGTTCGCCATGTCCCTAAGGGGCTCAATGAAACGCCTAACGTTGGAGCTACCTATCACCAGAATCCCTTCTGTGATCGCCCAGACCTAGCGGGCGGGGGGGCTGGCAACTCGCTGATTGACGATTGTGGATCTGAATCAGATCCAGACAACACATCAAACCTATTGGACAGTGGTACAGGCTTGCCCTCCTGGGATTCAGACCTGTACTCCTGCCCCCGCATGCGGCGTCGACGTCCGGAAACCACGCGCCAGACACCATCAGGTGACTGCCGCACAGGCCCCGAAGTCTCAGCCTGGACTGCAGGTACGATATTTGGCAGGGGAGAACCTGTGACAACACCTGCTTCGTCAGGGTCACCCCTTCCACATCTGCTGCAGTCACCTACGGCAGCTTCCAGCCTCGTAACTTTAGTTAGCAAAGCTGCAAGCTGAGCGCGAAGATCAGCCACCTCAACCCGCGTCTGCACACAGCAGTCACAGTCCCTACACATATTACTTTTAAAGCAAAAACTACGGAGAGGATAAAAGTTGAACTAACTGAGTAATCCAAATTAACTGTTCACACTTTACTACCAACCGCTACACGACCTAAAGAGAACCTCCTGAGGAACTGAATTTAGACCAGACGACTGCACTTAGTAGTTAATAGGACGAACTGATGAACGGTGTTAGCCAACCAATGTACTAAATAAAAAAACAAATAAGCTCTATATACTTCCCTATAGAAAAAGCAAATAAATGCGATCACGATTGGAGCACGCTGTTATAATTCAACTAACGCAAATAAATCAAACGCTACCAAAACACTTTAAATTATGTAAACAGATGGCGACACTCGTCACGACGGTTGCTGGGGACCAACTAGCTACTGCTCAGCGACGACGGAGGATATTCAAAGATAAAATCTACCTACCACACTTTAAAATAAAATACTCAGAAAAGGCGGCACTTGACTCGACGGTTGCTGGATTCAACTAGCACCTCCTCTGCGACGACAGAAGATATTCAAGATAAAATCTACCTACAACACTTTAAAATAAATACACAGAAAATGCGGCACTTGACTCGACGGTTGCTGGAACTCAACTAGCCCCTCCTCTGCGACGACAGAAGATATTCAAAGATAAAATCTACCTACAACACTTTAAAATAAAATACACAGAAAATGCGGCACTTGACTCGACGGTTGCTGGAACTCAACTAGCCCCTCCTCTGCGACGACAGAAGATATTCAAAGATTAAATCTACCTACAACACTTTAAAATAAAATACTCAGAAAAGGCGGCACTTGACTCGACGGTTGCTGGATCTCAACTAGCCCCTCCTCTGCGACGACAGAAGATATTCAAAGATAAAATCTAACTACAACACTTTAAAATAAAATTCTCAGAAAAGGCGGCACTTGACTCGACGGTTGCTGGACTCAACTAGCACCTCCTCTGCGACGACAGAAGATATTCAAAGATAAAGTCTTCCTTTTTTTTTTTTTTGCTGTCGTCAGTCTTTAGACTGGTTTGATGCAATCCTTGATCCCTTCCTATCCTGTGCTAACCTCTTCATTTCTACATACCCCTTACAATCCACCGTCCTCAATTATCTGCTTCATATATTCTAATCTCTGTCTACCTCTGCAGTTCTTACCATCAACTGTTCCCTCCACTAACAAATTAACCAATCCCGCATGTCTCAAAATATGACCTACCAGCCTGTCTCTTCTTCCTGTAAGCTTCTTCCATAAACTTCTTTTCTCACCCATCATTTCTAAAACTCGTTCATTTCTTACTTTGTCTGTCCACCTAATTTTCAGCATTCTTCTGTAGCACCACATTTCAAATGCTTCAAGTTTCTTTCTTTCCGGTATTCCTAAAGTCCATGTTTCGCTACCGTGAAGTGCTGTGCTCCACACATAGAGTTTTAAGAAGTTCTTTCTAATTCCTAGATCAATATTTGAAACTAAAAGGTTTCTCTTTTTCATGAAGGCTCTTTTTGCTAGTGCTATTCTGCTTTTAACATCATTCCTGCTTCGGCCATCGGTTGTAATTTTGCTTCCAAAGTAACAGAACTCACTCACTTCTCCTATTGCATCAGATCCTATTTTTATATTTAATCTGCTAGTATTGGTGTCATTTCTGCTACATTTCATCACTTTGTTTTACTTTGATTTATATTCAGTCCAAAATCTTCCTTCAGTATTTTGTTCATGCCATTCAATAACTTCTCAATATCCTCAGCCCTCGTCTGCTAATAAGACAATGTCGTCAGCAAATCGTAGCATACTGATTTTTTCTCCCTGAAACACTTATGCCACATGGAAATTTTTCTTTGACTTTCTTTATTGCTTCTTCTACATACAAGTTGAATATTAACGGGGATAGACTACAACCTTGTCTCACACCCTTTTTAACTGATGCATGTCTCTCGTGATTCTCTACTTTTATCACAGCCACTTGATTCTTATATAGTTTATAGAGGATTCTTCTATCTCGATACTTTAGACCTGACTTCTTTAGAATTTTGAACATCTTGTCCCACCTAACATTATCAAAAGCTTTTTCTAAATCAACAAATGCCATAAAAGTATCTTTGTTTTTCATGATCCGCCCTTCAAGTATTATTCTTAAAGCCAGAATTACCTCCCTTGTACCGCGATTTTTCCTAAACCCAAACTGATCTTCACCTACTATCTCTTCTACTACCCTTTCCATCCTTCTGTATATTATTCTGGTCAGCAATTTTGAAGCATGTGATGTTATACTAATTGTGCGATAATTCTCACATTTGTCAGCTTGTGCTTTCTTTGGAAGTGTGAAGATGATATTTTTATTAAAATCAGTTGGAATTTCTCCTGTTTCATAACTTTTTGATATCAGCTTGAATAATCTTTCGATTCCTTCCTCTCCTAGAGATTTAAGAAGTTCTGCAGGGATCTCATCAATTCCAACTGCCTTATTTGCTTTCAAGTCATTCAGAGCTTTATTAAATTCTGTCCTCAAAACAGGATCTCCTAAGTCATCCATGTCGACATCGCCTTCCTTTTCCAATACACTATTGCTCAAGTCTTCCCCAACATACAGTTTCTCAATGTATTCCTTCCATCTGTTAGCTCTATCTTCTGACCTTAAAAGAGGTTTCCCATCGGCAGCTTTAATGTTTCATACCTCTTTTCTTCATTTCTCCAAAATTCTGTTTGATCTTCTATATGCAACATCTACTTTACCTACGACCATTTCCTTTTCTACTTCTTCACACTTTGCTTGTAGCCATTTTTCTTTTGCTATTTTGCATTTCCTATTTATTTGATTTCTAAATTGCCTGTACTGCTCTTTTCCTGCTTCATCCTGAGCATTTTTTGTACCTTCTCCTCTGATCGATCAGCTGCAAAATTTCTTCTGTGATCCAAGGTCTTTCGGCCAGCTTGTTCCCTAAAGCCTAATGTTTCTTTACCAGCTTTCATTATTTCGGTCTTTAATGCATTCCATTCAGTCCTCGGTTGAGCTCCTTTCACAGTTACTTCTTAGACCTAAGTCTTACTATTTACTGCAAATTTTTCTCTCGTGCTAGATTGTTTCAGTTTATTCACTTCCAGTCTGTTCTGCTTATGCTTGCTTCCTTATTCGCTTGAATTTCAGCCTGCACTTCATTACTATCAAATTATGGTTAGAGTTTATGTCTGCTCATGGTTACGCTTTACAGTCCAGAACGTGATTCCTGAATCTCTGTTTGACCATGATATAATCTAGCTGATATCTGCCTGTATCCCCTGGACGTTTCCAGTTGTATATCCTTCTTGCATGTTTCTTAAACAGCGTGTTTGCCACAACTAGCTTATATCATTCACAAAATTCTAACGACCTGCTTCCTCGCTCATTACTTTCTCCTAGACCAAAAGATCCTACAGTATGCCCCTCTTTTCCTTCTCGTACTATTTCATTCCAATTACCCATGATTATTAGATTTTCCTCCCCCTTCACATATTAGATTAATTCCTCAATTTCGCTGTATTTTTTCTTTACTTCTTCGTCACCCTCCTGTGCCGTTGGCATATGCACTTGTACGAATGTGATTAGGGTGTGCTCAGTTTCTCATCAAAATAAGTCTGTCACTAAACTGTTCATAATAATTCTCTTATTCACAAATCCTACATCAGTGACTCCATTGACAGCTTGTGTGCTAATTATCCTGTGTTCCCCAGACCAGAAATCCTGTGCGTCCTTCCATTTAATCTCACTAATCCCAACAACATCTAACTTAAGTTGTTCCATCTCCCCTTTTAAGTTTTCTAACCTGCCTGCTCTATTCAGACTTCTAACATTCCACGCTCCGACTCGTAGAATGGTTCCTATCCATTCTGATGACTCCTCCCTGAGCAGTCCCCACCCGGAGATCCGATTCGGGGGACCATTTTACCTCCGGAATATTTTACCCAGGAAGAAACCATCATGATACGATATGTAATTTGAGAGGATTACATGTCCTCGGGATACCCTTTGGGTCTTTAATGCAGTGGTTTCCCGTTGCCTTCTGCATCCCCATGCCGTTGATCATTTCTGATTCATCCGCCTTTAGGGGCCGTTTCCAACCCCAAGGGCAAGAGGGTGCCCTGAATCGCTCCCCGCTCTTCCGCCCTTCTTTCGGAGGCCGTTTGGCAAGCAGTGGATGACTCCTTATACCGGGAATCTTTCAGTCGCCAGAGCCTCGTCCGTGCACCACGTGAAGGAGAGGTTGACATTTGGTTGGAAAAGGCTAGCATAGTCTCTCCCAAACCCTTACACCACATGTTGTGTATGATAAGTATATTTTTTTGTTCGTGGAAAGTGTAGTTTACGAGGGGGGGGGGGGACTGGATGCCATGCCAGCATTCGCCTAGATGGCTGGTCTAAAAACCACCTGGGCTTGTGTCAAGCCCCGTTGTACCTCCTCGATCCAGTGTACGTTGCCTTAGCGTATTGTATGTATTTAGTTGAATAAAATCCCCCTTAATTTAAAATCGATAAATGAACACACATCGATTATCTTATGGCTGGTCATATTCTGTTAGCTGTCATTGCTCTTAACTCAAAGAATGTATATATATACAGTAGAACTCCAATTATACGAATCAATTTCGACCAGACCCCATTCAGATAATCAGAAATTCGGATAATTGGATTTTTTTCCAAAAAAGGGTCTATTTTAATTAATTTTTGGACGTATGTCGAAAATGGGAGAAAAACAGCTTTTAATTAATTAAATGAAAAGGCAACACTTCTACATGTTAAACGTATTTACATGTGCTGTACATTAGGACAGTATGTACGTACTGTACTGTAAATAAGTCATTGCTTGCTGAACATCTCGGTCAAAGTGAGCTGTTTGACTGTACTCATCCGTTTCCGGGCAGCTAAGTCGCGCATCCGCTTGACAGTTGCATGTGGTCACACTCGGACTAACGCTCCATTTACATCAACGCTGATGGTCCCGTGTCTGCTTCAACTTCGATATTAAGGTCAACTTCTTCCTCGGCACTTTCTTCTTTCACACTTTCAATAAGTTCATCATCATTTAGAATTTCATACCAACCGTCTGACGAATCTATATCTTCAGCACTAACTTCCGAACATCCAGGAATTTTCGAAAGAATCTTTCTGATTTCTTCAAGTCACACGCCATCCACATCTTCTCCTGTCTCTTCCATTTATTTTCTTGGGCTTCTTTTTCCTTTTTCTTCTTTTCCTTCTCTTCTTCAGTTGGTATGCCTTTCAACTTGTTCCACGCACGTCTTCCACCAAGTAGGCGCAATCTTTCATTTTTTTTTTTAATGTGGTTAGCCAACACACCTACTTCGTCTTCGCCCTCCACCGAAAGTTTCCCTAAAGTTGACTTCTGTAATGGCGTTTCATGGCTTCGATAACAGACTGGTCCATTGCTTGCAACAAGCTTGGGACGTTTGGAGGTAAAAAGGTTGGTTTTAAACTGACCATTCCCTCTTTCCAAAACTTCTTAGGTGGTATGAGTTGGTGCATTATCAACAACCAAAAGCACTTTACTTCCTTCTTTTCCGAGAGAGTTTTGGTGCTTTTTCACTTTAGGGATGAAAATTTCGCCGTACCACTCTGTAAACAATGCTGCAGGCATCCAACCTTCGGGTTGGTATTTATAAAAGAGGGGAAGCTTTTTTGCAGTACGTTTCCATCTTAATTAAAAAAGCGATTCGGATAATCGGAGTTCGGATAATCGGAGTTCGGATAATTGGAGTTCTACTGTATATATATATATATACATATATTAGATGAGAAAAAACGAGCGTGGTGTGTGAGCGGTAACGCTCTGGTCTCACATTCAGGAGGACGCGAGTTCGTATCTTCGTCCGGGCATCCAGATTTGGGTTTTCCATGGCTTCCCCAGATCACACCAGGCGAATGCCGGGATGCTTCCTAAAAATTCCATGGCAGAATTACTTCCCGTTCCTTGCCTTCAATTCTTTCTCGCCTCTAATGACCTCGATGTCGATGAGGCGTTAAGCCATAAAAAAAAAGAAAAATGAGTTTACGACATTACATTTAATTGACGACGATAGCGTTCGAGATGGATGAGCAGCTGACTGCTTTCTCAGAAAGGAGACAGGCTCCTAATCTCACACATGTTTCTCTCAGTTCTGTCCACAGCTTGCTGACTTATGCTACATATTGCACGACACTACAGGTAAAATTTTCCCGCTGTACTACTGCCTTCGCGCCCGGCGCATCTAACTGCCGAGTTCGAATGCCACGCCTCTCTCCGGCCAATCTTGTTTGTAGTTTCTCAATCAGGTGGGCGGAAACGCTGTGGCCATTAAATACAGTCTCATCCGAGAAGAAGCCTGTCGAATCGCTACAACTCGTAAGCTCTTGAAACAGAAATAAACAATAATATCAAGTTCATATCATGTTGACGGTATGTTTCCTAATGTTTATACATTTTAAGCTCCTTCGTTAGAAACGTTTATTTAAACTAAAAATAGTGTTATTTTAGCGTGCCTTATAAATATGTGATGCTTAAATTATGAAGAAAAATTTTTTGAGTTAGTTGTATTACTTTTGGTAGTAAATTCATAAATAACTGCAGATTACGTGTTCCAACTTCCAATAAATAGAGTAGTGCAGGATGAATATAAGGATACTGCACATTTCTTTGCTGACTCGTATTCATTATTTGCAGTTCATTGATGATATTCTTACGGTATTACACTATCAAATCTTAAACGCGAGATTTTCAGAAAAAGATAACCCAAGCAATAATGATATCATTCGTAATTGATTCAATATAGGAACTTCAAAAGATTGTCACCGATAGTGGTGGGTGAGCAGTTACGCTCTGGTCTCGCGTTCGGGAAGACGCAGGTTTGAATCCCCGTCCGACCATCCATATTTGGGTTTTCCATGTTTTTCCGAAATCACTCGAGACGAATGTTAAGTTAGTTCTTCAAAAAGGCCGTGGTGGCAGAATTCCTTCCAGCTCCTTGTTTCCAGTCCTTTCCCGCCTCTAATGACCTCACTTGACGAGGCGTAAAAGACAGATTCATACATTGAAATACTCGTAAATGCGTGTATTTATTCCATCTTCCCTCTTTCCTCCTTGCATTACGCCGTTCATTAATAATAGAATATTAAAGAATGGATATGGTCTCTTGTGTTTTATATAAGAGCAGTTTAGAAAATGAGGAACAGGCTTTGTTTCATTTTTGAAAGCCATAATATTATACACAACTTCTTACGTGAAGGTATTTATTCATCGTATTTAACAGAGTTAAAAAAATCTGTAAAAAAGTAAAATGTCTGTTAATTAATATATGTATAGATTAGGAATTTTATTTAGTATTTTAAGTTGCGGTAGAAGTTGCACTAACATTTTACATTGTTATTGGCAGCTGATCTTTGCCGTGTTACGTGTGACTTCCCAGTACTCAAAGTACAATTCCGATTATGATGTGGGGAGATTTGACATTGTAACCTAAGACGATCGACTGTTAGCAAGGAATTTCGACTCCAACGGGATTATACGGAGAAACAGTTTACGCGAACTGAAGGCAACTGGGAAAGCAGAGAAATTCCTGTAACCAGAGCTCGCCGAATCTTGACGCAGTTTATTCACAAAGACGTCAGGCACTCTCTGGTCAACTCATTTTCGTTTTTTATTACTGATTCTTCGCCCCGTTTTCATTATGTGCTGTGGTTGCGTGTATTTGAGAGAATATCAGTCAGAAATTAATGGGTCTCAAAGTTAAACTGTCAATTGTTGGTCGATAGTAAAATGATAATTTAGGTTTCTTCCGTCATTGTTGTTTAGAAAAAAGAATAATTTTTTTAAACCTTGCTTTTGTTTAAGTGTACATTTGTAGGTGGTTGAAACGTGCCTTTAAAACCTTTTATACAGCAAACCAGAAAATTTTATGCGTTGAACAATGAATGATTCGGTTATCTGTTTAATCTATCTGAAATTTACTTACCAGTGAGTGTAAGTAGTTTTAGATCTATCTTTCTGTACCACTCACACTTCTTGGCGTTTTACATAGTAAATTCGACGTAGAAACAAGACTTTGGACTCAAACAAGATTTCTAAGAGTTTGGCATTGTCTTTTTTGTTTCTATGGTAGATCATTAAATATAGAATATGCGTGAGATTTCAGACTACTCTGTACTAATGACGTTGAAATATATTAGCAGTAATGTTATATTCATTCCTTCTTTATGGATACGTAGTATGTCGAAGTCAATGATAAATTAAAAAGCAAATTAGTATTCCAAATAACACAGTGTATATACTGGTATATCAATCGGTCTACGGAATTTGTAATTTTTATCTCTCCCTAGTATGAGATACTTTTTATGGAGAACGTATCTACTGCTAATTTCTAATAGAGCCTTATATGTTAACAAAGCTTTGCTTTCACTGATTTAATAATATTGCTGGTAAATTTACAAATCTATGAAGCTTACTTTTTTTTACTTATTGCTTTACGCCTCGTCGACTGCTAAGGTCATTAGAGGCAGGATGGGACTTGGGACAAGGAACGGGAAGGAATTCGGCCATGGCATTTTTGAAGTTTGCATCCCGGCATTCGCCTGGAGTGATTCGAGGAAACCATGGAAAACCCAAATCTGGATGACCGGACGGGGATTCGAACCTGCATCCTACGGAATGCGAGACCAGAGCTCACCCACTCGGGTCAAGCTCAAGAGATATCGTGTAACTCTATCACACGCGAAGCAAACGCAGGTACGAATAAATAGTTTTTCTGCCCTTCAGAACATGATTGGTTTAAACGCTTTACAAGATGAAAGTCAGTCGTGTATTTAAAGAATTTTAATCGTGTAAGCAGGATCACTTTCAAACACAAATAACTCGCGTAAAGCTGTAAAGCTAGAAACGCCATATTTATCGATAAAAATATCTTACTCTAAATTGCAAAGTCACTAGTACCTGCATTGCAGCAATTCCATTTAACGATATTTTCTAGAGCAATTGGAAAGGTATAAGTTACAATACGAAAGGTGTAGTTTCGCTCTCAGCAGAAACATTGTATTTTTTTTTTGTAAAGACATAAAAAATTATGTAATGCAAACGAAATACGCTACTTACTGAAAAAAATGTACAATATGTAATAAATTTTCTATTAAACACTCTTTAGCGAAAGAAATTCACTCGACAAATGATTATTATCAACTGACAGATAATCTTGTTGTGCGAGGACCGGAAGATAAATAAAGCCTAAAAATAGTTATAATAAATTAAAAAATATGGTTGTCAAATTTGTTCTTAAGATTCACATAGATTTAAAATATCACTACAAGTTTTGATATCAGCAATACAAACGGATAGTAATATCTATCTTGATTTCTCTATTACATTATTAAAAATAAAATCTCTGCCGGGGAACCCCAAACGTTTGGTCTTGCGAACATGCGTCTTACGAATGCGATAACAAAAACCATTTATTACAGGTATAAATTGAAATTCGGGGAAACTGTTTTTTCTCAAAAAATTTGGCGTATGTAGTTTATACTGCTGCACAGGAGTTATTTTTTAGAGTTGGTGAGCAATCCTGCTTAAAACAACCTAAATAAATTAAATACCTGTTTGACATACTGCTTGTTAGTATAATATTTTTACAATTAGAGATTTAGGGAAAATGCCTGTTGCAGGTAAAAAGAATTTTTTTATATAATTTTTACATACACAAATTGTTAAAAAGTTTATGGGAGCCACAACTAAAGTGAAAAGTTATCATTTTCGAAAACTGTAGTTAAGATGCTCAGAAATACGGTGTTCCTACGATTAAATTGTTTTTGCATCCATCTTTTGAAATGAACACGAGGCAAACGAGTTGTGTATTCCTCTTTGTATGTATTCTCTTCCTTGGCACTAAGACAGATTGTTTGTGTTCTGCCTTCATTACAGTCAGGTCACGTCCGTCTCCCTTTACCGGGGGCCGGGACTGTGCCAGAAAGAAGAAAGCCGCATTCACTGCGGAATTCTGGCCTTCCTGTCTCCCGTAATTTGGTTAAATCCTTTCATCTCCTTTATTCACTCACCTGAACTCACAGCTGCTCATCTGGCTATTTGTTCGTTTTCTATCTGTTGACCAATCGGAGGTTCCTTGCAAGTTGATGTAGGCAGACTACACTGTAGTTGTTAGTCTATATTCCTCCAGAACTCTCTCTAAGGTGAGATCGTTTGTGGATGTGAGATGCCTCAATCCTGATTCATCTAAAGGATACATTCACGGCTAAGCTTAGACTAAAATGTTGGTTCTTTGCGACATAATTTCCAGCAATAATTTCTTGTAAATCTCAATGAAAAGAATTAATTAGCTGTCTACGTTTAGAAGTAATAAATGGTAAAAAGTAGTAGAGAACAATATCATGTCTACATAAGACTAGCACACTCGTCTCGATTATAACCTGCGACCAGAAGACTTTCTGTAAACTATTAACAACTGAAAATAATTGTCACCGTACCATATGATCTAGACTTAGTAAAAATCAGCATATTACTGTTATTACCAGATACTAGTCCGTCCAGGATAACAATTAATCAAACCTTGAATAAATTATTCAGTGTTAATAGTGGTAATAGTAGGATTTAGAATATCTGATGAAATTAGTGACAAGGAGTTACCTGTTTTATGTTCAAACCATAAGATTGAGCATTCATTTAATGAGGTTGCTCATTAGAAGACTAACACAATAAATTTCTATGTCAACAACACGTGTTTTCAGGGAACCAGCAGTCGATTTATCTGATAGATCACACAAAACGCGGGTTTACCGTCAACAGACGTATGCGAGGTTTAACAGTTGCGTAGGACCTACCAAAAACTATGACTACACTATTAACGTATCATTTCCTTTAGATATGCAATGCCATAAATTAGTACATGGACCAGGAATAATATAGAACAATGGGTTCGCCAATCTCGTAAGAGTTGTCGACAGTTTTTCATAACGAGGACATTATGGTAGTAGTGTGGTAGAAATCTGAAGATTATATCGATCACAGTAGTCATCTACTTATATTATGTAAAGAGCACTAATGAGCTCCTGGACTGTCATTTGCATTTTGTATTAGAAGGTAATTCCTGCGCTGTAGATGATAGCAATAAAGCTCGTGGAATAATCTGGACACACTAGCTACAGTTATAAGCTATATATTCTTAAAACTATTTTTCGTGGGAGAGTATGCACCGGAAACTTCTCATCGAAATCTTCCGTAAAACAAATCAATTAACATCAGCTGCAATTAGATAGGATCACTCAGGCTGTTAGCATACGGAATCCATAGCGAATAAGTCATGCCAAAAGCTTGCATTTTTGCTCCGATATGCATTTAGTTTCTAACAGTTTTCCCCAAAAACATTGCTGCTATCTTCCGGAAATGTTACTTGTATATTTATATTAAACACAATCAAGTTTTGCTAACACATGCCATGATTTATTTCGCAGATAGAGCCACCTTGAATTTCAAATGGTACAAAACAATATCCCTCAGAAGTGAGAACATGGAAAAATAAGTGCTTCTGTGGCATAATAACTTTTTTCTTTTCTGTTAAACGATACAGAACGTTGTGATATTAATATTATTTTCAATGGCCAAAAGTGTCGTTCTGTGACTGCTGCTAGGTTAAGTAACGATCAAGTGCTTTGCAAAATTAATCATATTATCTACAATATCCTAGTACAAGTATGTTGTACCATGGTCTAAACGAGGGTTTGTAATTTCAGTTTCCTTTAAAGTATATTACTCCAGTCACCAAATTTCTCGGTAGTGCGGTTTGAAGGTTGTTTAATAATAGAAGAAGTAAAGTCACTTCAGTGCTTATGTAATAGCTATTACGTGATTGTATTTCAAACAGTCACCCTTTCCATCACTGTCATTTAGGAGCTGAAAATTTGGACTATGGATTTCTTCCAGTCTGCGTGCAAACCAACACTTCCTGACTGCATTTATTTACTAACACTGATATACATGTATGTTTTGTATCACTTTTCGACCATATTTGATACTAGATTTAATATCAGGATACAATGAAAATGAAGGAAATATTAAGCTCTACAGAGATTTAAATCTGCCATATAAAAATAGAAATTGTTCTAGAATCGCATTATACTTTATTGCATATAAATCATGTCATGAATTGATTTGAAAATTTGTACTACCATTCTACGTTTATAGCACTTTGTACTCGCTCGTATTCTTCTACTTCTAGCGTTCTCACCTCGAATTCGGGAGGACGGCGGATCGAATCCCCGTCCGGGCATCCAGATTTGGGTTTTCCATGGTTTCCCAAATCACTCCAGGCAAATTCCGGGATGCTTCCTTCAACAAGGCCATGGCCGAATTCCTTCCCATTCCTTGCCCCCCATCCTTTCCCGTCTCTAAAGACCTCGCTGTTGAGAAACGTAAAGCACTTAAAAAAAATCTTTTACTTCGAACAATAAGAGAAATAATTATTTTTAGAAACTACAACTATACACATGCCAGTCATTTACATTTTTTTTCTTTTATATCTTGTGAAAAATGAGTTATTATAAAATCCCTAAATTGACTAGCCTAATCACCAACTTTATTTCGATTATGAGAATACTGGTGTATAACCTTAAATGATTTATGTATTCAGCGTGAACACCATATATAGCATTCTAAAACTGTTGAGACGGTTGTAATAGTAATAGAAAACCAATTCGTAGCCTTAAAAACAAAGAAGTGTAGAGAGAATTGCATGTTGGCTGTTTGCTTGGTATTTCTACTATTTGTAATCAGTAGGAATTTACTTTTTTATGAGCATTAATTCTATTGCTGGTTGAAATGGTTGCTCTCATATCACCTCGCCAAATTATAAAAAGAAATAATTAATAATACTGTTACTTAATAGTATTTATCTATAATAATTTACTACTAATAAATTTGCTCTAACCCCGACAATTACATGGATTAAAGTTGTTAGCAAAATGCTTCTTCTGACAGAATATTAACTCTAGATTTTCTCGTGAACTAAGAAATAGGTACATAGATGAGATTGACCCTATAGGATTTGCAATTATTTATGAAACAATTATCTCTAAAAGATTCGCGCAGAAAAATCGATATCGGCAAAAACTCAACGGGCGAGGCATGTCAGTGGAGGAGTGAGGGGGGGGGGGGATGTAACTGACATGTTCGTATGTCAAAGCGGAGGAGGCCTTAGATGGTGGATCGTTCCTCACTCGCTGAAGGATGGAAGGTGCCATTAAGGAGATATTCGACGACAGAGATGTCAGTGCCATCGCTACTTCGTCCAAATGGATTTCGCATTTGGTCACTCTTCCACGAATACCCAAAAAGATGCCATATTGTCGGTTCAACCAAAATAGTTTGAAAATTCTTATTTTTTTCTAACAAGCTATATGATTTCTCAGAACGAAGTGAAATAATTCTTCACTCTTAACATGTTGAAAAAGTATGTTTCTATAATAAGGTTATTTAAGAATGATAACGTATTTTTACGTTATAAAGTTTTACCATTTTTACATGACTTCACTACCCTATTATTTGCCTTTCACGGTTCAGTACTTCGACTTACACTCTCACGTTACTCGTGTCTTCTGATAAACAGGCGTAATAACGATTAAACGCAGAAACGAAAAGTAATAGATATCTTAACACTACAGTTACCTGCCAGGCATTTGTCTTGTGGAGAATTAAACATATCTCCTTTTGCTATTTGCATTCAGTAAAGATTTATTTAGATGATTTTCTTGAACAAGAAAACCATTGTATCAGATTTCAAGTCCTCGTAGTTTCCGAAATTATTTAAGCTGAATTGTTGCTTTTTCCGTAACATATCACTGCCGGATATTTCTCCATCCTTTCCTCCTTTTTTATGACTTTATGTTGCCGCGACATAAAAGCTCTCTTTCACCTCCCAAAACAGCTGTAAGAACAAAACACCCAAATCATCTGTTATTATTGCTTTTCACGTAAACCAGATGTACTTTGCAGCCCAGTTTACTGTAAATTATTAAAATTTTATGGAAGTTACTTAGATAAACTCCGAGAACTAAAGTCCCTAAAACTGTGACCATACAATAGAAAAAATGCTACCAAATCACATAAGGCAACATCAAATAACCAGACAACTGCAACTAGGGATTCTTACTCTAGTGCCTTCAATAAATATCTTGAACGTGGCAGACCTGAAGGTAGTCACTTTGTACAAAAATCAATTCTTGACATTTTTTCAGATTAAGGTGTGAACTCCGCTTCCACGATTTCAGAACTCCGCGCCACGTTGCCGCTGAAGCACTAATGCAATCATTCAATGCCAGTACAATGTATTATAAGTAAATTAGTATGCAATGACCTCTCAATAAAACAGTATTAATACAGGGCAAAATAAACCCAAAATATTTTATTTTTTTACTTATTTTGTTCGAAAATATGTTAGATGTAATTTTTTTGGGTATAGCCTATTTCGTTCAAATACAGGATACAATCAATATTGCTGACAAATCTTAAGTTCCTAGGGAACACCGTATTTTAGATTGATCCAGTAACAAAAATTGAATAAAATCGACAATTTTGACAGCCGTTTAATTCTTTGTTTTTAATAGATAAAGAAAAATATTTACAATTAGTTTTCTACTTAACGAGCTCTAAATATTTTATCTCATATTTTGAGGCCAAAATCTTCATTTTTTTTCTACACATTTTGTTTCATTGGAACCCCGCCCCCCCCCCCCCCCCAGCAGAATATTATTTTACAAAATTTTAAAAACGATATTCGATTTTATGTCAACGAAACATATAATATGTGAAAATTTGAAATCTCCAACCTACTCCATTTATGTTTTAGAAGTCTGTGATACACGAACAGTCAGATAATCGTGTAGACAGTGGAGCGCCTGCAATTGGGCTCTGATACGGCAAGCTTTAGTAATTTTCGTGCATACGTTCCCAGTTATAATGTTCACTAAAATCAATTGCCGCACAAGCGTTACAACAACGATTTCTTAGAGAGTGATAAAAACTACTTTAATGAAATCTAGACGCAACTGTGAAACGGTAGCCATGAAGACCCGGGACAGCCACAATCACATAGGGAGTTTAGCTGATGTAGTTTCCCTTTGCCTTCACCGGAGTGGTATTGTACGTGTTACTGTTTTGACCTCGATCTTCCAAGTTCGGTACTGGGTGACATTCTAAAATTACGACCGTCAAGTATATTCCCCAATTTGAAGCGACTAGTGCTCAAGACTACCGAACGTTGTACAAGGTAGTTAACAGCGTTCGGCAGAGAAGATATTAGCACCGAGCGTGCTGGGTGAGCAGTAACCTGTTCCCATGGTTTTCCGGAATCAATCCAGTCAAAGCACGGGATGGTTCTATGGTGAAACCACAACGCGTCGCCCGGCAGATGGCAGTGCGGCTGCTACTACGATGACGCTGCAGCCGCTGGCTAGAGAGCTCTCTTCGCCATTATTTGCCCGTTCGTTTGGGCTGTGATATTGAAGGTTGTTGTCTCTCGACATTTCCTTCTCATCGTTTATGATAGTTTACTTCTTTTCTATTGGTGCGTCGTCTAGATGGCTATTTTATTGGATCAGTGACAGTGGACGTTTATGGAAATCAATTTCTGTTGTATATGTACCTAGATTACTGATGAGTGGGTTGTTGTTTTTGTGTGCGGATCTGTAGAAGGTGGCTGCGCTTTCTTGAAACCTTTGCTGAATTGTTTGGAGACCTGTTGCTTCATGGAGGTCATGTGTTGGGAATCGTGATGGCAGATGTAGGGCCCGTTTGAGGGCTCTGTTTTGTATGACCTGCAGTTTATGGATATTTGTCCTTGAAGCATACCCCCACACTGGCATGCATATTCAATGACTGGTCTTATTAAGCTGCAGTAAATTTTTACTCCAGTCGCTGGCGCCAAAGTACCGTCTCGGTTTAATAGTGGATACAGCTGTTGCAGTCTCGCGCTGGCTTTTCTCTTTGTTTCTTCTATGTGCGTGCGCCAAGTTAGTTTGGCATCTAACGTTACACCGAGATAGCGTGCGGTATTTTTCCATGGAATGGGCTCTCCCTGGAGCATCACTTGCGGATGAACTGTGTTTCTCTTTCCTCGTCGGTGTGCTAGCATGATGGCCTGCGTCTTTTCTGGGTTGATGGCTATACGCCATCGTCTTGCCCAGGCCTCAATCTTATCCAGCGCTTGTTGCAGGCGATGTGTGGCGAGTTCCCTTCTTCGGCTGCTGGAGAAAACTGCCGTGTCGTCGGCATACTGAGCTATTTTGACACCTGCCGTTTCCGGGATATCCGATGTATACAGTGAGTATAACACCGGTCCCAGAACCGATCCTTGAGGCACTCCGGCGTTTGTTTTTCTTCTCGAGGAGAGAGCTGTCCCTACCCTCACCCTGAACGATCTTCCCCGCAGGTATGATTCTAGCAGCTGTACGTATGGCCCGGGGAATCCCAGCTCAAACAGCTTGCATAGCAGCCCGGAGTGCCATACGGAGTCGAAGGCCTTAGCTATGTCAAGAAGCACTAGTCCACAGAAGTTCCGGTGATTGAAAGCCTTAGTCGCCTCCTCGACCACTCGTAGGAGTTGGTGGGTGGTAGAGTGCCCCCGGCGAAACCCCATCTGATGGTTTGGGATGAGATTCCCTTCATCGATGATCTTCTCCATCCTTGTAAACAGTATTCTTTCGAATATTTTACTAACCGATGGGAGCAGGCTAATAGGGCGGTAGTGCTGGGGAAATACAGGGTCCTTGCCGGACTTGTGTATCCCAATGACTATTGCCTGTTTCCAGCATTTTGGGAAGGTCCTCGTTCTGAGAATAGTGTTGAAAACTTCAGCCAAGTATGAAAGAGCTTTCAACGGTAGGTGCTTTATGAGGGTGTTATTTATTCCATCTATTCCTGGTGCTTTATTGGGATGAAGTCTCTTAATACAGTTTTTGATTTCTGACACGTCAACTTCTGGGATGTGCTGTGCATCGTCCGTGGCGGCTGCCTCCTTGTAGGTTCTCAGTCTCCGCCTAATTTCAGTCACCTGCTCTTCGTCTATGTCCATATCTAAGGGGGAGAAATGCTTCTCAAAGTTGTCTGCGAGAGCATTCGCCTTCTCCTGCGGGAGGTAGACTAACCCCCTTTCTCCATGGAGCGGAGGAAGTCTTTGCTTCCGCTTCGTAAGTCTCCTTGTCTGTATCCATAGGGAGTCCTCATTGGGTCTGATCATTGAAACTCTGGCCTCCCATTCCTTATTTCTATGTTCTGTGAGGGCTGCTTTTAATTCCTTTTGGAGTCTATTAAGCAGGCTTTTGGTGTTTCAATTCCTCGTTAGCTTCCACTCTTTCATGACCCGGTTCTTGTTTCGGATCATGGCCAGTAGCTGAGGTGGAAGCTGTTGCATTGCATGGTTGTTGGCCTGTTTCGAAGGGATGGCGGCTCCCGATGCTTCCTTCACGGTTGTTTCAAAGAATTTCAGGCTCTCCTCCACATTTTCGTGATGTCTTGTTTCGAAGGCGTGGGCGATGATCTGTCGGTATCTGTCCCAGTTGGCGTGTTTGTAATCCAGAACAGTTTGCTGTTCAAGCTGCCATGGTCCTACTGCTATCTCGAAGAGTACAGGACAATGATCGGACGACAGCCGGTTGATGGTGCTGGCTGCTAGGTATCCTGTGATGCCTCTACTGATGCAAATGTCCAAGACGTCGGGACGTCTTCCATTCGCCGGGTAGTGAGTAGGCTCTTCGGGGGCAGTTACATTCATGTTTAGCCTTTCTGCCAGTCTCCTTAGCTGTCTTCCTGAACTGTTACACGCTCGACTATTCCAATCAGTGTGTTTACAGTTCAGATCGCCGCCTATGATCAGCCTGCCCCTTATGCTGGCCAGGTTGTTGATGTCTTCATCTTGTAACTGCGCTCGTGGTGGACGATAGGCTGACACTACAGTGATTTTTCCATTCGCGGTGGCTACTTCGACTCCCACCACTTCAAGTTGGTTCATTGGCGGGAGAGGCACTTGGTTGTGTGGGAGTCCCCGTTTAATATATATAGCTACGCCACCGCCTGCTGTTGGTCGGTCATAACGGTAGCAGTGGTAATTTGGTATTGCTACTCGGATGCCTGGTTTCAGATGGGTCTCAGACACCAAGCAGATGTCCACTCCTTGTTCATGTATAAACTGTCTGAACTCAGTTGACTGGTTGTAGATACCATTTGCGTTCCACACACAAAACGCGATTCCATTTATATGAGGAGCTCTATCCATTATGTTCTTGGGTAGTGCTGGTGGTTGCAGCTAGAGCTGACGTAACTGCTGCCTGTATGTTCATTGGCAAGCGATTTAGCATCTCTATAATGTTAAGCATCATTTTCATCATGGTGTCCATCATTCCAGACAATTTATCCATGAGACCATGCACCAGGCTATCAGCTGCTCCTTGTTGACTTGGCTGGTTGGAAGCGGCAGGTTGGGTGCCGACCATTTCAGCTCGATCCGCAGTCAGGTTACTTTTCCAATCTGCCTTTGGTGTTTCGGCGTGGTTGGCGACCTGGTTTGCACAGGTGTCCGCGTATGTGCTCCCATTCACACCACTAGTTGGGTGTTTCTTATTATTCTTCTCACGTTTGGGGTTCTGCTTTTTCTGAGTCTGACGTGGGTCTTCTTTCTTGTTAATGTCATTTGGTTCCTCTTCTTGCTGGCCAGCCGTTGGCGGGATCTCCTGTTCATTTCTCCCTTGCGGTTTCTTTCGGCGTTGGAGAATTTTGTCTTGTTCCGCGGGCAATCCTCTTTGTCGATCGCGGGCTTTCTTGTACGCCTGGCATCCTTTGTAGCTTGCGACGTGGTTTCCACCGCAGTTGGAGCATTTCGCCGTGTCACGTCCTCTCTGCGCTGTACATTGGTTGGAATCATGTTTACCAGCGCACTTGACACAAACTGGTGGCATTTTGCAATTCATTGCCATGTGCCCGTATAGCTGGCAATTGTAGCATTGAGGTGGTCCAGGTGATGAGCGGAGTTTTTCTGTAGTTACTTTGAGGTGGCATATTGTCTCTAACTTGAAGATCTCTCTATTTTCTGGTGTGTCCGGCAAGACGGCGAGGAAAAGGGGCATTGCTACGTTGCTGCCCGGCCTCCTTAGTTGAGCTACTGTCTGGACGTTGAATCCTATCCCCTTTAGCTCCTCCTTCAGATCGCTGGCTGGAAGTGTTCTGGGTATTCCTCTGAATACCACTTTCAGGAGGGGTAAGGCCCCAGTTGGAAATGTGTAGTATGGGGTGCCCTTTTGCTGCAGCATCTCTGTGACCGCTGAGTAGTCGGCCACCGTAGTAAAAGTAAACTTGATTTTGTCCCCTCCTGCAGACTTGGCTGCGAAGGGGTCCTTGACGACGGCTTCCACTTGGTCGTGCAGCGTCTTGAAATTTTCTTCATATTGGACCACTATAGGTGGAATATGGGCCGATCTCTTAGCTGGCGGGGTTGGTGATTCCTCGGTCTGCAGGGGCTGGAATGGATTGTTGGTTTCCATTACAAGCTCCGGGTCCAGTGCGGGTGGCGGCTTTGCTGTGCGGCGGGGTGTTACAAATCCTTCCGCGTCTGGTTGCTGCGCTTTCCGTCGGTTTCCTCCGCTTGCGGCAGCAGTCGTCTGCTTGGGGGTATTTGCTTTTTTGAAGTTTGTCTGCGGTGGTGTATAAGGCGTCTGGAATGGGAATGTTGCGGCCGAGTACTCGGTCGTCCCCTTCTTCTTCTTGTTTGCTTTCTTCTCTTTGCTGGCAGTAGCACTGGAAAGTTGTTGTACGGGCACGCTGACTTTCGAACCACTTGCGCGTTGTTCGTTCCTCGGTTGCTTTAGTTTCCCCGCTGTGATCGGAGAGGTTCTTCTCTTCGATGCGCGGGGGTCTACTGGTCCGTGGGCAGGCTGGTTCGTCGTAAGCGTTATCCTTACAATTCCGTCGGGGTCCACCCTCAAGTCCTGTGGGAACTGCCTGGTCGTCGTCAGTGTTGTTCCATCCGCTTCCAAGTCCGGTAGGGATAGCCGGGTCGTCACCATTGCCGCAGCTCCCGCCGGCAAAGTCGAGTGCGCTGGGGCACTCGGCCCCGCCTGGCGCGGAAGAGCGGCTAGCGTATTCCTCGTCGCACATCTACACGTTACGATGGTCAACTCGGAACTGGGTCAGGCTGGAACTGACTGGCTAGAGAGCACATGGAGGAAGGAAATATATGGAGGAGAAGTGACGTGAAATATGTGAAGCAGGCTCTAAACTCTCGCGCATGCGCAGTGGCGGCAGCGGCGATATTGCGATCCCAAATAATGCGATGTTCACATTTCGTTAGATGCTATGATTATTTCATTTTGTAATGTGTATAAGTGTTTTATAATGCCATCTTGTGTTGCATACGGTTGCACAAATAGGCAAGAGAGGAAAGAACCTGGAATATCATTTCATAAGTAAGTTGAATTCTAGTTATCGTTGTTGAAGTGGGCAGTAGGAATTTCAAACTTTGATGCCTGTCTATAAATGATTAGTCATAGCACTCAATGGGATGATTTTGTTCTCAAATTTTTGTTGGTGCAGTGTAGAAAATCAGCATACCTTGCTATTTTGCACATAATAGACTAGCATTACTTTTTAACGGGTGTTAAAAATGAGATTTAAAGGGGTGTGTTTTACATCGCAATTCAGTAAATTTAGTATTGCGCTTTCTTTCGTCACGTTGCAGTTTATACTGACAGTGTATGATGAAATTAAATATGTTAAATTACGTTATGAAATCTAGGAATCTTGATGAAGCAAACGATGTTGTTACCGCATATACAGTTTGCGATTCAAATACGCGCGTGTCTACATAGTTTGATTCTGTAGCGGCAATTTAATGGAGATTGTGGTTAGGTCTAAATGCAGTCTGTGCCGAATGGTTTTGTTGTTCCATAAGGGACAAAGAATTTATCTATTACTGTTAGTAATTTCACGAGAACCAAGTTAGTGACAAAACGTGTATCGCGATGTAAACTATTTCCAGCTATTCCCAATTAAGCTTAAGATGTATTGTAACAAGATATCTATTTTTATTCTGGTCTAGGCCACATTTCAACCTAACCACAAGTGGTAATAAAAAAACTGAAATATCCATTCTGTATGTCCACCATGTAATTCATTGTGGCTTTGGCAGAACTTATTTTGGTCCAGGCCGCATATCAACCCAATCCCAGTATATCCCGAAAACTAAGCAAGATATCGAAAAATTTTATTCTTTATTTTCGATTTGTCTCGTCGTGTTACGTAAGAATCGATCATTAGATTTGACTTTTGCGAATTTTCACTTCTGCATTTCAACTCAAGACACCTCACTTTTGATACGGTATATTTCGAGAACTAGGCGAGATATCGAAAATTTTTATTCTTTATTTTTTAATTGTCTCGTCTTTTTAAATAAGAATCCGTCATCAAATTTGACTTTGACCAATTTTTTCTTCTGAATTTCAACCAAAAACATTTCACGTTTGAGACAGAATATCTCGAAAACTAAGCATGATATCAAAAAATTTTATTCTTCATTTTTTTTGTCTCATCGAGTTACATAATAATCCATCACCAGATTGCGGCGTTACGTTTATCCTAGAGTCCCCTTGAGGTTTTTGTACATATACCCCGTGTCTGTATGAGATCGGCCTAGCCACCACTCCTCTTCCGCCCGGCTTCACTTCAATGAGTGGTGAAGGTCTCTTGCGTCGTCTCCATATATTTCCTTCCTCCATGAGAGGGCAATGCAGCTATAATGGCGTCTAACGGCCAGCAGTGGCTTTGAGGTGGCTCGTATCCAATTCGCGGAGTGCAGTGCCGGTCCGGTGTACATTAAACGACTGTACTAGTAGATAGTTAAGTTAATGCAATGATCAAATCTTATGTAACGTGTACTTGCTATTCGTGCTCTAAATTAAAGCTGTTGAATTGTGTTCAATGTTGGTGATCGATTGTTGATTACCTTCTCCCGTGTTACGCATCGTTTTAAATGGGCTACGCAGCCCATAGTTCTCTTAAAAAGACTATGGCCGAACTGCTCCTCTTCCTTGCCCCCATTCCTTTCCCGCCCTGATGTCCTAGACGTCAACGAGGCGCAAGATCATATACAAAAAAGTCTGCATCTCTCCCGCCCCTCGCATGACACGAGGAAGGTATGCGACTCGTCGGGTAATGAAACAGTCTTCGACGCCGATTTCCGCAAAGTTCTCGAATGAACTGAGGAAAATAGTATAATTTCGTATGAAATACCCTTCGGCTTACAATTTAAGAGCGTTTCAAGATCGATAGAGGTAAATTTCGAAAAATTTTAATGCTTTGAAAGTGAAAATATGAAGGAATATGGTAAGAAAGTGAAAGCAGAACCAGCCATAACGCAGTTAGAATTGAAGCAAATCTCTTTAAAATGCGGAGAGGTGTCGGATGTACCGATTTGAGCAAGGAAGCTTAGAGAGAAAGCTTTGCGGGTCCACAAAGTTAGCGCAGGCGTTGATGAGAATCGCCGCTCGTTTGTCGTGTAATTTAAGGCTAATTAATGTAATTTCGTATGAAATGTACTAAAGAAATAAAGTTCTCAAGTTAATTCTTGCGGTAGTAGCTCCGACTACTGACAACCCCCGTTTGTTATTTTTATTGCAGATGGCCGTGATGTATGTCAATACTGTTGTGTTTTTTGTGAATAAATGATGAAATAATTGATAGGTTGAACACAGGTATTGGCCCGTTCAGAAATGCACTTCGGAAAAAACCCAGCGCGGGGCCTCTAGCAAATGTGAAGAAGAGGCCCTTGGTTTTCGCCATCCGGGGGAATTGTAACTGAACCTCCAAGTTCACCGTCCCTATCACATGGACGAATCACTGGCAATAATGTCATCACCGAATACACAATGAGGAGAGGATTCGGTTTTCTTCCGGGATTTTGGTGCACACTCTGGTGATTAGAATGTCTCCCTTTAATATACGTTGAATATTTCTTCCACCACCCAGGCCAAAACTAACTAACCATGTATTAGGCGTCGGGCATCATTATGCTGATGCAACGAGCTGGGAAAACGGAGTGGGTAGAAAATAACTATTAATTATAATCTTAAAAATAAAAGTTTTGCGGACCGTAGTTCTTTTCGGAAGATACAGTATTTGTAAAAAAAATTAAATTAATGTCAGCAAAACTGTTTCTTAATCTTAGGGAAAGAAAATTCTTCCTTCATATTGTAATGTTAAAATTGTGAAGTTAATAATAAGAACAACGACTGCTTACAATTATTGCAATAATTGTAAGACTTTCTTAATGGATCTTAGCGTGACTGACAGACAGATACTTCGACCAGCGAACAGAGCGAGGGTGCCACCCACTGGAACATAAAAGTCACTGGTGAAGCAGGTAGAGCCGGATAGGAAATCAGGAATATGTGAAATAACAAGTTAAAAGTAGTGGGAATTCACCATAGCAAAATTTCTATCTCAATGACCAAGATGAACTGCTGGGAGAACTTCTCGGAAAATGTAGAGTTTAAATGTTTTGTTATAGTTTACTGTAAGTAACTCCAACTTGCCATTAGGAAATAGACTTCTTTTATTCAACTGCACTATTCTACTTAATAATTAACATTACACATCATATAATCACTCTTGCTGAAGTTAAATTATAAACCAATAAATCCTTCAAGTTAGTTCTTGTTTCGGATTTATTTCTCCTCCATGCTTCTCATTCCATTCTTAATTTCTCCGAAACTTGAAAGATTACTGCTCATAACTGTCCCTTGAATAGACAATGATATTTTTCCTCGTAACATTTTCTCATAATAACTAAAAAACAATTAACTGAGTAATTTTTTCCCTTTACGTTAATACCAAACCAAGTAAAAAATATAATTTCATACTTTTTTTTCTATTTTCCCTTACAAAGACAATACTTGTTACTGTGATAATAACACCTTCAAGAAATCATGTGTGCGAATGAAAATTATTCTGTGTTGAGTAAAGTCCTGATTTCTGGGAAACTTCACATTTTCCTTACATAGGCACACCATTTTAAAAACACCAAAGCGAATGGGAGAGATTTAGATGTTTGCAGCATTCCATGATTGGGTTTCCAGAGACGTTATCGATGGAGGTGCTAATATCGACGAGTGACGAAACAGAGAGACGGACGAGTGTAGGCCTATACAGTCAATAGAGAGAATGGACAATAAACACTGGGCAACGGAGAAAGGGGAGTGATAATCGACTAACGGAAACGGAAGAGTACAAATTTATTATCACTTGAGTTTGGGTTATAGATGCTAATGTTAGAGATTTAATATTCGAATATGGTTTTGGAAGAGGAGAATACGAGCTCACAGGACGCATGCAGTGTGTAAGGAGAACGGCTGCCCGGAGAGGATCTCTTTCAATTTCGTAGCCTGGTGAAGGGACGCAAAATGGCGACAGACTGAGCAGACACACTGTAGCAGTTACGTAATGGCGAGATGATAAAGTGAACTTCATCTAATAACACGTACGGACGGACTGTCTGCAGAAATTCAATTCGTAAGCACACGGAGGTTAATGCAGTATCGTGCTTTATTGTGAAACTGTCATATTTGTTCACAGTATTTATTATGTTAGCCTGGTGCAAAATAACATGTTTCATGGTGTATGTCATTTAATATTGCATTCATCGTATTTATTTCACTAGACTGGTGTTTAATAAATATGCTTCATGTATATGTTACGCTCAAAGACCTAAAACGCACACTGAGCGAAAAAAACGACCACAACGCGTTCTGGTTTCTTTAAAATGGCCATAAAACTTTATTCCCGTTATGACACTTATTAAAGAGCGAAAAAACGACCACAATAAGTTCTGGTTTCTTTCAAGCGGCCACAACACGTTATTTGTGTTATGACACAAAAAACAGCCAGAAACGCGTTGTGGCTAACTCAAAAAGGCCACAACGTGAAATTCGCGCCTAGTGCAGGTCGCATTCTCCACACGGCTCACATTTTTTTTTTTTTTTAGAGCGTTGTAATACGACGTCTAAGAAGAATCTTATATACTAATTGCACCCTGGACCGATTCGTCGTGAACACACATCGTTTTGTGGCCATTTCAAAGAAACATGAACGTATTGTGACCGAGCATGGTGGTGTAACAGTTAGCGTTCTGGCCTCGCATTCGGGAGGACGGCGGCTCGAATGCCCGTCCGGGCATCCAGATTTGGGTTTTCCATGGTTTCCCAAATCACTCCAGGCAAATGCCGGGACGCTTCCTTCAAAAGGCCATGCCCGAATTCCTTTCCATTCCTTGCCCCCCCCCATCTTTTCGCGTCTCTAAGGACCTCACTGTTAAGAGACATTAACCAGCTATTAAAAAAAGAAACTTATTGTGGTTGTTTTTTTTTCGTTCAATGAGCGTAACATATATACCATTTGATTACTGTGAGGGCATAGAAAACTAATCCCCCGATAATCCTATATCATTATTAAAATTTATTCATGGTGATGAATTTGCTAACCTGGGGCCGAGTTACATTTTGTTGTTGGTTTAAAGTCATTCATAATTGCATAGATGTAGATTTGTTTGTTGATTCTTGACCAACGTTCTACGTGCCATCTTAATAAAACATAAAAAAATTGAGATTTCTATTTAATGCGACGAATACAAAATAAATATTAAAGGATCTTTCATTTTTAAAATCATTTGTTTTGTATTAAAATAATTGTTACGAATTAAATTTAATTGTTAGACCTATTTAAAATTAATAATCCATGAAAATTACTAATCAAGGTACTTACTGATTACGAATAATATGTAGCATAATCATCAAAGTACAATTTGGTCGGCCAACGTGTCGCTACAGCCCGGTGTGGATCAATATGTTTCATGGTTGATGCCATTTGATGTTACAGTCATGGTATTTATTTCACTAGACTGTTGTTCATTAAATGTGCTTCATGTAAATAGCATTTGATACGGCATTCCTGTAAGAGCATAGAAAATGAATATATTTATAATGTATATCATTATTAAAATTTATTATGGCGTTAAATCTGTTAGCGTGAGACAGAATAATATTTTCTTGTTGATTTAAAAACTATTCAATATTGCATAAATGCAGATTTGTTTTGTTGATTTTATCTTGACTAACTAGTTACGTGTCATCTTAATAAAATATATAAAAAAAATTAGTGTTTAATTTATTCTGACGTATACAAAATAAATATTAATTACTGCATAAAGAATTTTTCTTTTCTAAAATAAGATAATTATCGGAGAAGTAAATTTTAATTAAAATTAGTAATCCAGGGAATTACTATTCAAGGTAGTGATTACGCAAAACATGTCATAACATTATCAAAGCACAGATCTAAAAGGAGATATACATATTTATTTTTAACACAGTTTGGTCCGCTAACGTGTCGCTATGTTATCACAGCTTTTATGAAAGAGATATAAGTATTTTTTATTACGATGTAGGTATAGAACAATTAGTTCTAATTCGTTACTCTTCAGCGCCTGGAGCTACTGTTTAATTAAGCATGGTTGGATTTATTTGCTGCAATACTACTTGCGAAATAGTCGGCCACTGTGCAGGATCCAATGCAGCGCTTTTCACTGAGGCAGAGCGGTGGAGCCTTTGAGGCGGCTGCGCTCAAATGCAAACACCTGCATTTGCAGCGACTGCCGCTGCCTCCAGGCCAGAAAGACCTTCTGGAAGGCGCCTAGGTAAAGGAGCGCCTCTAGCTTGGAATTAAATCAGCTGCTCTCCAGAGATCAACTGGCGTTTAATGTAAATATGACCTACAAACGTGTGTTGAAATTGAGAAAGATACCGAAGACATAAACGCGCAAGTCTGAAAAAGAATGAAAAAGTTCAGGTTTTTTTACTTGGACCGGAGGTTATAATTTTCAAGATTGATTGTGCAATTATTTTTAGGGAATCAAAACATCAGTTGTAACCCATGCATACGGTATAATGCAAAGTTTCTTTGTCTGTCCGTCCTTCAATACGCTAATATCTATAAAAAGAAAAAAAAAAAAAAAAAAGCCACTGATCCAACTTACATGCAGTTTTTTTAAATTATTATTATTATTTTTTAACAGATTGATTATGAGTCGTATTTTACTACCACAAAAGAAGCTGTTATTTGTGAGTCGGTAAAAGTATGCACGTTAGGAGCGTATGCTGTCTAAATACGAGTTAGAACAAAAGTACAGCTATGTACTGTACGGAATACCTGATGAGCAAAAAATTTTGTATTTGCAAAAATCCACTATAACATAAGTATATTTATAGTAGTTGACATAAAGAAAGTTTTAAACCGCAGTGCCCTGAACACTTGAGAATTACTGATCCAATTCACATATCGATTTTAATTTTCTGGAAAATTCTGATTAGTTATTCTGAATAATTTCATGAAGATCCTTTGGAAATAAGAAGGTTTCTGCTGTCACGAGTTTTTACAAGCAATATATATTATTTATAAATCTCAGCTGTGTCTGTCTTTGGCAGGTAACTTATAAGAAAACGCTGCAATTATTAGTAAAAAATGAATGTGAATGGTAGGAAACATACTTAACTAATGCTGGTCTAAATTATTTAATTCATCTTATCCAAAGAAAAATAATCGGATAACACACTAACAGCGAAATACAGGAAAACTATACAAGAGTAATGTATTCAATGCAAGCAGAACTGCTAGAAAAAGTTAGTTATTAATAATAGCAATGTTTTTACTTCAATTTTTGTTAGAAACGTTGTTAGAGTTCGCCTGGGAGAGCTACATGTAAAACTACCTGAGAGCTGGTTTCATTACCTGGTGTAGGAATTCTTGTAAATATGCTGATGGCGTTTAGTAAAGATTATAACATTGATATGAACCGTTATAATTTGTACACTATGACTGACTTCAGTTCCTCCATATTAAATACGTTTATGGACATGTTAATGTTTCAGAGATAATTACTTCTATGAAGGCTTGCTTTATTAAAAATTTGACTGTTACAATGTCCCCAAAGATTTATCACTGGCAGTTTCTTTTTTAATTTACAACTTTTTAAGGAGAGAAAATCACATGGGAAAATTATTACAGCATTCTGCAGAGAGATCTGTTTATCCCCGTATTGTTTGATGTTTATTTATTAGATATTTTTAAGATGTTTTGTTTGTTAATGACATAATAGTATCACATAGTTTATCTGTGATGTAAAATGAAAATGCTATTTTATACATAATAATCCGAGCAGTATAAAATGTTCTCGGGCAACCCACAGGGAAAGTACCAAATTGACATCCCCCCCCCCCCCCAATGGAAAGCCCAAGAATATTTTATACAATTGATACTATGGGAAAGCCTCCATTCATTCAATCTGATTAGTATTTTATCGGTGATCGATGAAGGATGTACTGTACGTAACAGAAGCAAATGATAATTGAACCACTTATTGCTATGTAAAAGCTCATAAGTGGCATCAGAATTACACAAACGCAAATCATTTGCACAATGCTTTTAAATCTAGAAGTGATTTAGTTGTTAGGATGGCGCTTAAACCGGAATCATTGAACCTGAAATTACCTGATGTAAAGGAACTACTACTGAAACGCTAAGATAGAAATGGGAGACTATAACAACACAAATCAAATGCAATATTCTTGGTAGATGGTACCAGGTAAGTATTTCTCGTGTACAAATTTTTGTGCGCAATTCATGAACGAGGAGAATCTAGAACCTAACGACTTAAACAGAACAACTCTAAGGCGGCATGAAATCTGGTATACTGTACTGTATGCAGTTGGCTGTAAATCAACGTTAACATGTTTATTTTCAAAGCGTGAGACCATACATTCATCACAATAGAAGTTATAACATAAATCAGTCAATGATGAACATGGAGGCTCAGACTCGAGAAATTCTTTTCGACAAAATCTGCTGAAAAAACTTTGGTCAGGCCATTGCTTGAATATGGTAGTGTAGTATGGGACCCACATTTTGAGTATCAAATACAGGAGTTAGAGAAGGTGCAAAGAAGGGCTGCTAGATTTGTTTCTGGAAATTATGGCAGAACGCAATCAGTAACAGATATGAAAAAAGAACTGGAATGGGACTCATTGGAAGACAGAAGGAGGGTGAAGAGGTCCATGGGAGTATACAAGGCGTATATTGGTGATAAGGCATGGAAAGATATTGGTGTAAGAATTGAAAGTAATGCATGGAAGGGAAAAGGTGACCATTACCACAAGCTGGCACTCGATTTCAGGCACAAGGGTGTAGGAAGATTTTCTTTTTTAGGTAAGGTTGTCAGGGATTGAATAAGTTACCAAGAGAGATGATGAATAATTTGCCAAAAACGTTGAAACAATTTAAAGTTAAAATTTGTAAAGGGTAAATGTAGGTGGATGCAGAAAAGGGGGAAGATGGGTATTTAGGGCATTGCCACCGGAGCATGCGCTCCATTACAATTTAATTTTATTAATTAATATTTCGCATACAAGGGCTCGCAGTCACAGTTCAGCCCAACAATCATCGAGAACCATAGTTAAGAAGTCTTTAACACAAAAAGAAGCTATTGAAACAATTAGACTGCATTCTTAATCTCTAAGGTAATCTTTTCACGAAACTAAATACAGTATAAGTTACTTTTATAAGAATCCTTTCATATTGTTATAGCAAAACTAATAACGAAAAAGTTGAAATTTAATGGAGCTATGTTTCTAATTCTAATAAAAAAATTTAAATGAATTAAAAAAAAAAATACGACCATGTGTTCGTTTGCCTTATTATGATTTTCTATATTTGATTTGGATTGTTTGGGCGCGTGTATGTAGTGTGTGTATATGTGGTTGCATTAGTAATGATGTGCACTTGAAGTCAAATGATGCTAAACAATTGAAGATGATTTACTTATTTGAAACGTCGTAGCTCTTTAAACTCGAAGACTGTACGTAAATAATAAAAACAGAATGGATCAGAAGGAAATTATTTCCCTTTAAATGTTTTACCGTACAAAAAGTACGAAAGTTCCCAAGAATTAATAAACAATTGTAAGCTGCGGTTGAATTTTTTTTATCTCTTCGTCCTTTTCCACACTGAAAAAGCATTATAATAAACTTCCCTTAAAAATTGTGCTTTTATACTGTGCGTGGACTGATAGAAATATGTAATACTGACTGCAGCCCAGCTTTTTCTTTATAAAATAATATGCTTAAACTGTGACGGGCAGCTCGTTTTTGATGAATCTCATAAACATGCTGAAAACCATTCGCGTGGGAATTTGTTCTTTTTACACTCGAATTAGTATTTAATTAAAATGATTACATAAAACTACGACTGTTCTTTAAGGAAATCTAGACTGAAGTTCACCGGAAAAGGGAAACGAGAAACTTTTATTAGTCTGAGAAATTTTTCTCTTTTGAAAAATTCAGACCTTAGGTTCTTGCGACCATTTCGCTAACTGAAGAATTTTCACTGTAGTAACTATTTTATCAAGCTTTGATCACATAACTGTAAGACGTCAAAGCTATGTCAACACATGATGAACACTACCACTGACTAAAAACCAACCATGTCCGTGACCGGGCACGAACCAGCGAACCTGTGAACGCGAAACCAGAGTGCTGGAAACGATGCTACAGGATGGGATCTGGTAAGTTATAGAGACTTATGTTACTAAATCAGCTTATTGCACTCCGAACTAAATTCAACTCCTATAAGAAATGAGGTTGTACTAGTGATATGACAAGATGACATACAAACTAGGTAGAAGTAACCCAATAGAGTTGCGACTTGAGAGTTGTTCTAGTCAGTTCGGCAGCTTCTCGTTTTTTGTAGTCTTTTGTTTTTGACAAAGTTTTCCCGGCTGCTGTCTCAGTTTTGTGATTCTTTGCTTTATATTTCACGCTGGTTCTAGACGGCCACTGCAGCTCCCTGTGATACGAGAAAATATTGTATCGGGATTGCAACTCAACGGTGTCTCAACATGAAACTAGCGTCTGAATGGCATATGCTGTAACACATTATCGCGGTATATAAAATGGATGAAATAAAAATTATTCCTCCTGTACCATTAAATACGAATCACAGAAGTATGAATGTGAGTCTTAGTATAAGAAGCAAAATCAATAATGGAATCTTCCGTTACGGTGTATTTTTGCCTTATTAGTATTATTGTCATTTACATGGTAACGTGTCAGTTTCTATCGATTATAATGATGTAAACCATATATCTTTGAGTATAATACAAGATAACAACTCAAAATCATATCATTTCAGAAAAGAACCTACAGATTGTAATTAGATAAGTCAGTGCATCAGCACCAAGATTCAAAAGCAAGCAAGATCTCTCGCGAAATTCTCGGCGTTGCCATAATTTTGGAAACGATATATTCTTTTTATGTTTTGTGTCTCTCAGACCTAGCGAAATGTTAACAAAATAATTTTTAACAGATGATCGTTGAATACATACTAAGGTTTCAAATGCAAAGAGTTACATTGAGCTTAGAAGGAGATACATTTGAAATTATTGAACTCCATTAGTTCTTAGATATTAAACATTATAATACTATAATTATCGTTTCTTGTACGTAATTTATTTGCAGAAACGATTTTAATGAAAACGCGTGAGTAAAATTAGCTTTGTCAGAAGCTAGAACACTTAGCCTGGACTTGCTCCTTAGCAATACTTTACATCACAAATAATAAGGAAGTAATTACAAACTCTCACCTAATTTATTATTGTATTATCGTATGCCAAATACAAACAAGAAACATGTTAATCAGATAACTGTATCTAGGGATACAAGAGATCCTCTGGCAGCTGGTCCAGCTTGATGTTGTGTGAGAAGGCCTGCAGATAGTTTTCTTGCTCGACAGTCCACCACAATGTGATCAGCAGTTTGGATACTACCATAGTCACATAATGCATCTTCACGGAGACCTAATGTCGGCCAGCTACAAAAAACAATAATTCCAGTTCTTTAAACAATGCCTCCAGAAAAATATCTGGCTAGCTAGTTATTAAGGCAACAAGGATAAATGTGAAGCAACTATAGACACCTGGCGTCCAAGGAGGACCCCTGCAGATGCTGCAAGGTATAAAACATTGTGGAGAAAGGGAATATTCTACACGAAAGAATAACTGAACATACAAGACATTAAACAAAAAAAATAATTTTTTAGTCGTGGACATAACGGTAGAACAACATTCATAGTTTTCTTTAAAGGCGTTTTAGCTCGACAGAATTTAACATAATACTCGGAAACGAGAACTCTTGACACATCACGTTAGCTTGACTACATTTTAATGTTAGGTCAGAAAAACATGAAAGGTGCTCTTTCATCAGAGTATAGAGGGTAGTCATAAAACACCCCTGACATTTCAGCTGACGATTAGCGTGTAAGTAACAAAACTCTTCTGATCAAAACCACACAATACAATGTCTGACATTCTACGTTTTATTAAATCGGCGTCGTATTATATTGTGAAGCAATAAAACATTGGCAAGGGCCACAGATTCCTGAGTATCGAAAACTTAAGCTTATGATAATGATTTAAAAATGCTTTCCTTATTATGAACAGCATGTGGAGCAAATTTCTTTGTATCTGAAAGACTGAACTTTTTTCAAGCAGACAAAACTTTATTCCTTCCACACGTGGTTAAAACATATTTAGTTTGAATTATGGACATTTCGTTTCAATGAGTTCATGATATGCCTTCCTTTTGCATCGTCCACAAAATGTTTTTATTTTATGAATTTTGGTACCATTTTGCTATTTTCTTTTTGCATTTAAAGCGCATATGCCTGTTTTGGGGTTGAAAGCGTTCGATGTGATCATTTCATGATATAAACAGCAACCAATTCATTAACTGTTATTTTACAGCAGTTCCGCAGTTGTTTCCCGCTTTGTGGATGTTTAAATTTACTAGCCGTTATTACGAGTCTTCAAATGCGCGCGAATGCGTTGTTAATGATATCTGCCTGTTGCAAACAAATCTAGCCTCGATATTATTGGATTGATGTTTTGTGATGTTGTATACTCTTTGTATGCATACATAAAATAATTTATGTGGAGGTGATTATACTTAATGTAGTGAGTGGAGCTTGCGATTTGTATATATTTTCAGAATAGTCAGGATTCCGTAACCCAGAAAAAGTGATGAAAATCTAATCTTGGAGTTCTCAGTTTAAATTTTTTGTACCATACCCCAGATGAATTTGTCAATCGTTGGTTAGGCAGATATCTTCTTCTTCTTCAATCTATCTATCTCTATATCTATCTATATTTTATTTCTTATCGATTATCTTTATCTATTCTATTCTATCTATCTATTATTATATCTATAAAACGAAAACCGGATAAATTTGCGCTATGAAAACTCAGAAAATGATTAGCAGATTTCGATGGGGTTTTCACCGTTTTAAAGCTTAGAATCTCAATTCAGTTGTTTGGTATGTCTTATAGTTCAACGTTACTTAACACCGGCACATTAAAAGAAATTCTGGACATATGGTGACAAATGTCAAAGATGGAACGACTAGATGTTGCATACTGCGCTATAAACTCACAATTATAATGTCTCTGACTATAGCCTTTAAAGAAAGCAATAAAAGCAATTTAAAATTATAACTGTTTTGAACACTAAACAAAACTTGAAATATTCTTTCCTTCATTTCTGGATATTCAGTTTTTAAACGCCATAGATGGCCGTATTGAATGCTAGAAACTAATAATGACAAAAAAAAAAAAAAAAAAAAAAAAAAAACAGAGCTTTTCAAATGCAGCAAACATAATCTCCCACGCGCCACTCTAATCAACAAATTAGCAGCGATGCAAGTACCCCTCCCTACATCGATACAATGCCTGCTATCTACAAACCAAATTAAGATATACCAGACACTAGCAAGATTCTTACAAGACGCACAAATAACCATATAGTCAACACGCCTCAACAGTGCGCATGGACAACCCACAGTCTCACAGAAGTCAAAACCAACTGCCGGAGAAGACAAAAGGGAGTAGAAACAAGAAATATACAAGAAGCATCACTCTACTAGGGACCTTCAAACGGATACACAATCACATGAAGATCAACTCGCAACGAAGAAAACCACTGGTGAAATCAAGTTTGTAAAGCAAGACAAAGGTGACAATATTGTAAATTTATAACTCATAAAAAAGGTAAAAATACTATCTAATAGAATTAATATATGGCAAATCAATGTAAAAGATCAAATGTATAATAAAGGTTGGTGAAATGGTCGATTGACCAGAAACCAAAAATAAATTTAAAAAAAAACCCCAGAGATTTTCTTTGATCACAATCTCTGTCAGGACAACTACAATGTTTCTGGCTATCATCACAAAAAATGGCGCCACAGTAACATAATGAGAAAATGTTTAGTTCCAGTGGCAGATTAGTCAGTATAATGAGACATATTCTAATGTCTGATACTGTGAAAACTTGGTCAAAATGGATTCAGCAGTTTTCAGGTAATGCTAGATTATTATTATAAATTAGTCGTAACATCTTAAGACATACGTTAAATTTTACCATTGACCAAAACTTTCAAATTCTAAAATCAATTCGAAATCTGTATATTCTGCGTGATGCCGGAGTAAACAGACACATTCCAGATACATTTTTATATACGTATTAATGCACGTACGGTCTATGTTTCGATTTTCGAGCAGCAGATGTAATTAGGTTGAAAACTGACCTTCCGTATTAAAGATTCCAAACCACCCCATTCTTAGAACTGTGCTGCTAAATCACGGTTTAGTTTAATACCGGAAATGGCCGGTGCAATATCAATGAACCTTGGTACGCAAGAATCATTTCGGACGAAGAAAAATAGTGTACGGGTAAGTCAACTTCAACCCATTCCTTTTTTGGTAGGGTGCAGGTGAATCTAGATTTGCTTTAATTCCCGAAATGGATGGCGCGAATTGTATTAAACTTAGTATACGTTTCTCATTGCGTGAATATAAATAGTGATTGGGTAAATCAATGCGCCATCTACACCGGTCAACGCTGGGAACTCTGCTAGTGTGTAAATATAAATATATAGCAAAATGTAATTGCAGATCAATAAATCATAGAATTCTGATACTTAGCTATTCGAAAAATACTTTTAGATTGAAACGAGATTGTTCTCGATCAGAAAAGAAATTATTTTCGCCATAATACTTTTTACATTTCTCAGTTTTTGTTTCTTATGTTCAGATTTCAGAAAATTGTGTTAAGGTTGTAATTAGCTAGAATTCTATTTCTTAGTACAAAGGTGCCTTCAGTAGTGGGGGACGGGGGAAGCTCTATAATCCCAACTTCCGGTCAAGTGCCACAAAATGGCGGCTTCCCTTCCCCTTTTCTGCCTCCCCTCCATGACGTCACATCCGGTTAGCGGGAAATTCTAATGGACCAATGACGGCCAAGGTCGTATGACGTCACACGTTAGTTCCTCAACCGGCCGCTGGGATGGCGGCACCGGGCGGGCTTGCGCTGGACCGTTAGTTCACAGATCCGCTGGTAGATGGCAGCCCCCGTTAGTTCTTTGACTGATTGGTAGGTGGCGCGGCATGTATCATTTTGGTCTCCGACAAATATTTGTCACTGCTCTCCATTAGCCGTTCCCTGTTCTGGAATGCGGACGTCAGACAAGTTGTATCGCGGCGACAAAACTATGGATTCGTCTATCACTTTAGTTCCTAGTGGCCATCGTGTGTTGCGTATACCAATTCCACCTTTACCGAGTAACTTAAATATAATTAAAGTCTCATCTTCGAGGAGTTTAAACGGACCTATTGGTTTAAGTAGACAATGGACGATTAGTTCATCCATTAATCGGGAAATCGAGTATGATGGTCTCCATGATGTCACGAATCCACTTCCTCTCAGATGTATACTGTTTGATACAGATGTCAAGCTAGCTAAAGAAGTGGGTGATAAATTTTTCCTTTTAACGTTCGATATGAAAAAAAAAACGTCATAAACTCCAGATATAAAACCGAGGAAGAATTCTATGTGTACCTGATTTCATGAAATTATTTAGCGTTCTTGCCTCGCATTCGGGGAATCCCCCTTCCGGGCATCCAGATTTGGGTTTTCCATGGTTTCCATCAGGTGAATGCCGGGATGCTACCTTCAAAAGGCCATGACCGAATTCATTCCCATTCCCGTCTCTAAAGAACTTATTGTTAGAGAGACGTTAAAAAAAAATTCGACTGTCGACCTCGCTGTATGCATGTACAAGTGTGTGCGTGTGTCTACTTCCTCTGTTAATTTGAGTCTAAAATATATGGTTATAGAATTATGCTCACCATCAACGTGTGCTTCTAACCATTGCTTCAGGGCTTAGGCAATCTCCCATTTCACTGTACTCTTTACAGTTTACTGCCGTTTGTGTTGCCATACGAATTGTGTTTCTCACGTTTTTCACTACATAAAAATCATTTAACAGAGAGGGTGATGAGGGGGTGTACCAGAGAAGCGAAGGACTTGGGTACAAACCCACAGTCAGACCATTTCTTGTATATATAAGTGTAGTATGGAGACCACATTTTTTGTACATCAAATGCAAGGTGCAAAATATAGCAGCTATATTTATTAGTGGAAAATATTCAACAAGTGCCTTAATAAAGGAACTGGACTGGATGTCATTGGGAGATTGGAAGAGTGTCAGGGGCTGTATGTGGTGTATAATGCTGTTAGAATGGATATTGGCAGAATAATTCTGAGTGGTGTATGGAGCCTAAGTTGGCCATGACCACAATCTGTTATTAGACTTTAGATGATGAGGCCTGAGTGGATAAAATATCCAAACACCCACTTTGACCTAACAATTTACGACAGTTCAAGCGTGGGTGCTATCTTCGGCGAAATAGAACTAGTGTCTGCACCTTTGGATACTTGTCGATGTGTGGGGATCTTCTATTAAAATGTGGGTTATGATGCTTGTTTGATGACCAAGAAACTATCAGTTAGCTAAGAGCATTATGGTAACTTTATCGTGGTTACTTGAACAAAGCATGCAATTACAGTCAAATGTCACACTTGGCCCTGAATCCGAAGTTTGGCGTCAGATGGGAACATTTAAACCGAATGGAGAACTCTCCTGGCACCTGATTGGTTGAAAAATATTGTCCTGGAGAATTTTCTTGGAAAACTGCAGTAGAACCACCTTAAGTGAACATTTTGGTAGCTGGAATCCCTGTTAATGATTAGGAGAAGACTTTGCGAATTTTTGGTTTACTTTAACACACGAACAAAAGGTAACCCTGTCAGTAACTGTTCAGAGGTTGGATTGGGAATCATTGGAAACAGAATGAAGTTTGGGGAAGTGCTGGGCGTATGTTGGCGATGAGGCTAGGGTAGATCTTGGTAAAAGAATTAGGAATAGTGCACTGGATTTCTTCTTTAAGTAAGTGGGTAAATTTTCTATATCTCCACCTTGGCCACAGGCATTTTATGACGAATCAGCATGTTCTGTGCTTAGCACTGCCTTACACTGACTCGATTTTTATCACAAAGGGCAGGGGTGAAATTAGTAAGATTAACAAACGATGTTTCGTTCCTGGAACATACTTGCTGTGCTGTAAAATACAGTTAAAGGTGGGTAAGTACATGGCACAGCGTATATCTCTCTGTTTCTAGTCAATCACTGATGTGTCACAAGGGATTGCTAAGGGCACTCAATTTGTGATTGCTTACGAAAACATTACAGAATTGATACATAGATTGGTCTGGATAGACAGACAATATAGGTTTGAGCTTGTTGGCAAAAATTACGAGTGTGATGAAATATTTTTTTTATACCAGTGACAGCAGAGATTAGAGAAATAATGTGCTGTACTGGTGAATTTTGATTCTCACTACATAAAAATCATTTAACAGAGAGGGGTGATGTACCAGAGAAGCGAAGGACTTGGGTACAAATCCACAGTCAGACCATTGCTTGTGTGGTGTAGTATGGATGTCATTGGAAGATAGGAAGAGTGTTGAGGGGCTATAGGTGGCGTATAATGCTGTTAGAATGGATATTGGTGGAATAATTCTGAGTGGTGTATGGAGCCTAAGTTGACCATGACCACAATCTCGCACTAGACTTTAGGTGATGAGGCCTGAGTGGATAAAATATCTAAACACCCACTTTGACCTAACAATTTACGACAGTTCAGGTGTGAGCACTATCTTAGGCGTAATAGAACCTATGGTGACGTTTTGGATACTTGTCGATGTGTGGGGATCTTCTATGAAAATGTATCTAGCCAAAATTCGTGAGCTATCATTAATGCTGTTAGCTATTAAATTGGTTCATAACGAATCCGATATGATGTGCAAAAGTATGTTTTCGGTATATGAATGAATTTTTAATTAGGAACACTATATAGAAAAAAGGGGGGGGATAGAGGACTATGATCAGACATTATAGGTTAAAGCCAGGGACTGAAAAGGCTGTCAAGGAATAAACTCACTGTAACTTCACTTTATCAGGTGTCATTGGAGATGTGTGAAATATTCTTTAATTCTTGACCACTAAGTTTGGGGGGGGGGGGGAATAACATATATGAAATATTGCTGTACTGTATAGCAATGTGACTGATTAATAGTATGTGCTTTGCTCTGTAATAACAAGGAGACATGGGAACAGAAATGTTTTGTAGGTAATATACGCTAATGTGGACTTCTTTTGTTTTTAGTAAAAAATAGTAATGGTTCACGCTTAATCAAACGCAAGTATATTTCACGACACAGAACCGAAGAAAATATTTTACTGTGCTGAAATATTTGCACCTTGCTGTCGATAGTGTGTGTACAGAGTTTCGCAACCTGGGCAAACGGAAATAATGTTACTTCACGCCGAGAATAACTCCATAGTTTCGAAATACTTGTCACATTGATATACCGATAATAGCAGACAGACAGCAGGCAGGAATACCTGAAATATTTCTCGTAAAAGCTTGGTGAAATGATGTGTGCCACGCCATCTTTCGGAAACCAGGATACTTTGCACCTCGGCAGTCGAATTTTTTTTTAACGTCTCTCTAACAATAAATTCTTTAGAGACGGGAATGGGAATGAATTCGGTCATGGCCTTTTGAAGGTAGCATCCCGGCATTCACCTGATGGAAACCATGGAAAACCCAAATCTGGATGCCGGGAAGGGGGATTCCCCGAATGCGAGGCAAGAACGCTAAATAATTTTATGAAATCAGGTACACATAGAATTCTTCCTCGGTTTTATATCTGGAGTTTATGACGTTTCTTTTTTTCATATCGAACGTTAAAAGGAAAAATTTATCACCCACTTCTTTAGCTAGCTTGACATCTGTATCAAACAGTATACATCTGAGAGGAAGTGGATTCGTGACATCATGGAGACCATCATACTCGATTTCCCGATTAATGGATGAACTAATCGTCCATTGTCTACTTAAACCAATAGGTCCGTTTAAACTCCTCGAAGATGAGACTTTAATTATATTTAAGTTACTCGGTAAAGGTGGAATTGGTATACGCAACACACGATGGCCACTAGGAACTAAAGTGATAGACGAATCCATAGTTTTGTCGCCGCGATACAACTTGTCTGACGTCCGCATTCCAGAACAGGATGGAGAGCAGTGACAAATATTTGTCGGAGACCAAAATGATACATGCCGCGCCACCTACCAATCAGTCAAAGAACTAACGGGGGCTGCCATCTACCAGCGGATCTGTGAACTAACGGTCCAGCGCAAGCCCGCCCGGTGCCGCCATCCCAGCGGCCGGTTGAGGAACTAACGTGTGACGTCATACGACCTTGGCCGCCATTGGTCCATTAGAATTTCCCGCTAACCGGATGTGACGTCATGGAGGGGAGGCAGAAAAGGGGAAGGGAAGCCGCCATTTTGTGTCACGTGACCGGAAGTTGGGATTATAGAGCTTCCCCCGTCCCCCACTACTTCCTTCTTATGACAGTGTCTGATTTATGTTTCTTTTACAACAAAAATAAGGAAGGAACGAATTACAGGAAATATTGCTATTACTATAAATATTGAGCCAACCAATATGTCTTTAATTTGAGTCAATAGGACAACGAGTAATAAGGTAATTTAATTCGAGTAAAATACAGTGACTTAAATCTTACATAAAAGAATTAGCAATAAAGAAAACAGTTGTTTTCCAACATACAAAATAAAAGAAGTGAAACATGGCCGAAGCGTATTGGTATGAATTAAAAATCAGACAAATAAAACAATATTGTGGGATATACTTATATCGGATGAAACTGATAGAAATACTGATAATACCAACTAAGTGGTAACGATCAGGCCTGGTAATCGGGACGACTCGAGTTCGATTCATGGACCATCAATACATATTTCAGTTTTCATCCTTTCTGAAATAACTACCGACCAATCCAGGGGTAATACATTTACATAGGCCATGATCTATTTGATACTTAATACTTGTCCCACAAGCTGTTCCGGGACTGATAACCTCGTCAGCCGACGGCCATCCGTAAAATCGTAATAAAAAAAGGTAAAATGAATCTGGAACAGTTCTTCCGTTCAGCTATTATACCTTCAGCGCTGTCGAATTCGTCAGTTGTGACACAAAGGTATTTACGGTGAAAATGGTTAGCATGTTCATAATAGAAATACCATCGGATCCTCTGATCATGTCGTAAATTAGTGTTCTATTGCAGGTCAGACACAGTTATCGGGGATTGGAATTCAATTCTACAGTAATGCGTTGCTGGCACTTGTTAACATTTGCTCTGCTTGTTGGATCAATGTTACAAGCCACTACGCAGCCAACGTAATTTAATCCAAAATTCGATCATGTAGATGTAGTCGCTGTTTGCGTCATTGGGCGCTGTCAATAATGCTGTTTACAAGTCGCTGGTTACAGAATAGGCTAGTAGTGAATTCGTTTTTCTCCAAATGTAGCCTCCAAATCATGGATGGTATATCTGTCTTATTAAACACAAATTGAGAAAACTATATTATTTTCATATCATTATAAACGTCACGCCTTTGGGTTTAGGGCTGTTTCGTCTGAATATATATTTTATCTCCACCTCTCCGTGGGTATTCTTTCATTCTAAAACATCAATAATTGATCAGTAAAAATAATTTTTCCGATTTTTTTTACCTGCTGCTTTACGCCTCGTCGAGGGCGTGGTCATTAGAGGCAGTATGGGCCTGGGGACAAGGAACGGGAAGGAATTCGGTCATGGCCTTTTGAAGGAAGCATCCCGGCATTTGCCTGGAGTTATTTGGGGAAACAATGGAAAACCCAAGTCTGGATGCTCGGGCGGGGATTCGAACCGGCGTCCTCCCGAATGCGAGGCCAGAACTTTAACCATTAACCCACCACGCTCGGTTTTTTCCTATTATTATTATTATTATTTTTTAGAAAGAATCTCCTCAAAATTTACGGATAAGCAGATGGTTCACTGAATCAATTATTATATGAACCTTTAAGGCCCATTTAGACAACCCGTTCCCGATCACCCTATCCCGTTCCCGATTTCACATTGCTCCCGTCGACAGTGTTGCATTTAGACGACCCGTCGGCCGGCCCGATCTGGATACTACCGTACTAGCGGCCTACCACGCGTATATCCGTCTTGCTCTGCACGTTCCATTCAACAGTAATACTAGTAATAAAATTAGTTAGTTATAAATTTTATTAAAGTTCTAATATTTAAATTAAATATGTATGCACCCATATTTATCAAAACCACAAATTCTTGGCGTAACCCTGACGGCTTGACATAATGCGAAAAGCCTAGGAAAAACAAAAAAAAAGACGTGTCTCAAGCAATTATATTTACAATATTAATGAAAACAATATAAAACATTTCATAGATTCCTTAAATAATGAACAATGGTCAGAAGTGTACAATGCACAGGGTGTTAATGCAAAATTTGATTCCTTTCTCAATATAAGTTTCAAAAAAAGGAAAGTTGTCAATACTCCAAACAATGAACTAGGTAACGGCTGGATAACAAAGGGTATTAGAATATCTTGTAAAACAAAAAGAGACCTGTACTTAAAAGTAAGATAATCAGATAACTACACACCTAAAGCTCATTATAAACTTTATTCTAAAATACTAAGAAATGTAATAAGAAAGGCCAAGAACAGGTATATATCAAAGAAAATAGAGAATTCAGGCAATGAGATGAAAACTATATGGAATATAATAAAAACTGTAACAGGAAAATCTGTAAATTACTCTAAAGACATAAAAATAGAACAAAATGGATCTGTCCATAGTGAAGTAGGGGAAGTTTGTGAAATATTTAACAAACATTTTACTACAGTTGTAGAGAAATTAGGCATAGAAAAGCAGTCTCCAAATAGTGCCCTTAGGCTTCTTTAGACTGCTTACCCAAATAGATTTGTGGAAATGCAATTGTCACCAGTAACAGTCTCAGAAATAAATAAACTCATTAAACAATTAAACCTAAAAATTCTTCCAGCTATGACAATATTTCAAGTAAATTACTAAAAAGATGTTCAGATTGTATCGATCGTGTATTTGCCCACATTTGTAATGAATCGTTAATTCAAGGTGTGTTTCCAAATAGACTAAAATATGCAGTTGTAAAACCGTTGTTTAAAAAAGGAGAATCAACATGTGTAGATAACTATCGTCCCATTTCATTGCTTTCAGGATTCTCAAAGATTTTTGAAAAAGTAATGTATTGTAGAGTAATAAAACATGTTACGCAAAATAATATCCTCACTAAATCCCAATTTGGGTTCCAAAAAGGATCATCTATAGAAATGGCTATATATTCATTTTTAAATAACACATTTGAGGAACTTAATAATAAAATGAGCCCTGTAGGAATATTTTGTGATCTTGCAAAAGCATTTGACTGTGTAAATCATGAACTACTTTTGAAAAAAAAATGGAATACTATGGTATTTATGGAATCGCAGGTAAATGGTTTAGATCATACATGGAAAGTCGAATGCAAAAAGTGTCCATTTTTGATACTAAAATAAACAAAGATGCTTCATCAGACTGGGAAAAATTCAAATTGGTTTAAGGAAAATTCATTAAAACTAAATTTTGAAAAAACACATTATATTAGGTTTAAAACGAAAAATTATGCACAGCCAGATTTACAAGTAAGCTATAAAAATAACACAATATTAGAAACAAAGAGTATAAAATTCCTTGGTATTAAAATAGATGAGAAACTCTGTTGGCATGAACATATCACTTCACTACTGAAGAAGTTAAGTAGTGCCACCTTTGCAATACGAACACTTTCTCTAACAGCAGATCTAGAATTAACGAAACAGGTTTACTCCTCATATTTTCATTCAGTAATGTCATATGGCATAATTTTTTGGGAAACTCTTCACAAAGTAAAAAAGTTTTCATAGCACAGAAAAGAGCTATTAGGATGTTGTGTAGGGTAAAACCAAGAACTTCTTGCAGACAACTTTTTAAAAAACTCAGTGTTCTTACAATGAGTTCTCAGTAAATATATATTTTCTCATGTGCTTTGTCATAGTTCATTGTAACCTGTTTACTTCTAATTCACAGGTACACAATCTCAATACAAGAAGCAGAAATAACTTGCACAAACCACAAACATCTCTGTCTTTAGTACAAAGAGGAGTTAATTATTCTGGTATACATCTGTTTAATAAACTTCCCAAGGGTATAAAACAATTTGCAGAAAATAAAGATATATTTAAAGAAAACTGAGAGATTATCTTATTGGCAACTCCTTCTACTCCATTCAAGAATTTGAACAAAACAATTAATTGTATTCAATATGACTTTTGCAAATCACAGTTGTAAAAATTTATGTTTATTTTATTGTCTTTATTTTTCTTTGTAACATATAATTGCTTTTTACTATGATTGTGACTCATATTGTATGTATGTATATTAACCATGACATGTTTCCACATCCCAGAGGTGCTTCCTCAGCAGGGATCCATGAAACAAGATTGATAAATAAGAATAAATAAAAAAAAATAGATAGTCAAGTAAGCCCGAAGATATGTGTATTTAAGGCATTAAATAACTAAATTTTAATTTTTCCCTTTCATATGATTTTTATTTTCTTCTACAAAAGACAAATATGCTTTGTTTTTTTCTAAATAAGTTGCCAACCATATGTGAGGTGTCCTATAAAAATTTGTGGGTGCCTTTTACACCTCCAGCAACTCTGTCAATACTTCTTTTTCTTGATTATCGGATGCATCCATCTCAAAATAATAGAAAACGGGGAACCAGGCATTGAGAGCACAACCGGGCGAGGCTTTACACGACCAGTTTTCAGGGCAGAGTGGTGGGGGCCCGACTTACTCCCACCCTTTCGCCATAAATCGGATGGAATTTCCACCCGACCTCCCTGCCTGGTCTCACGGCAAAACTCGCTTTAGATGACCCGTTTTCAGGGCCGAAGGGGCGTGGCCAGGAGACCAGGTCGGGTCGTCTAAAGGGGCCTTTAAGCTTCTTGATAATTTCTCTCTCTGTCTTTCCGTGGCTGTTCTTCCAGACATATATATAAAAAGTGATATATCATCTAAATGATTTTTCCTACTTGTTATAATGTGAAAACAAATTTGCTCAAAATTTAAGGATGAGCAGCCGTTTCACTGAATCAGTTATTGTACGTATGAGCTTTAAGGCCGTTATGCAAATATTTCACAAGCAAATCATAAATAAACTCGACGTACTCTCTTCAGAGTTTCGAGGCCATCAGGCAGTCAAACGACTTTCAACAAATTCAAGTAACTCATCTGAATGAATTCTTACATTAGTTTTTATGGTAACGGGACTCACAACGGTTATACAAAAACATCTGATGCTAACAGCCATTCGGGTATATGAGATTTTTCTACGCGAATTCTCCTGATTCCAAGAATACGACATTTTGTATGCAATTTCACACAAAAGTGACAAGCGCTTCATCCGAATCGATAGTTCTACAAAATTTAGCACAAATTTCATAAATAAATCAACGTTCACTCGAATAATTTGTCCTTTCACATTTAGATAATCGGAAGGCGTGAACAATCTTTCACAAACGTCTCAACGACAAGGTCTTTAACCTGAATGCACTGTTATGTGAATTTTAAAAGAGTCAAACAGGATAAACGATTTTCTGCACACTTAAAACCTAAACGGCTGCTTTCCTGAATACATTCTTTCACGATTTTTTAAATCTAAGAAACAGTAGACGACATTCCATAAACTTCAATAATAAATGGTTGTTTCTCGTATGAATTCTTATATGTATGTTAGAATTACAAGGTATGACAAAAGATTTATCAAAATATCACATGCAACAGATAATTTACTCGAAAGAAATTGTCTATGGGCATTGAGGTTAATAAAGCTTTCTTTCTTTTTCTTTTGCTTCTGGTTTTACGCCTCCTCAACTTCGAGGTCATTAAAGATGGGAAGGGAATGGGGGCAGCAGACGGGAAGGAATTCGGCCATGGCCTTCGTCTGGAGTGATTTGGGAAACCATGCAAAATCCAAATCTGGATTGCTGGACGGAGATTCAAACCCGCTTCCTCCAGAGTGCGAGGCCAGAGCGTTACCGTTTACCACCATGCTCTGTCGTTTATTGAAAACAGATAAAGATTTTCCACAAACTTCACAAACAATAGGCCATTCATCTTCTTGATGTCGATTGTATAGATTAATTAGATTCACTTAACGTCCTTTCTTCGTTTATGTAGGTACCAGTCATTCTTATTCTTGTCTGCCGTTTCCATAATATTTGATATAATCAGTTGCTAATGGATATCAAAGATTCTATGGAGATCTTATGGACTATAGAAGGCCAGTGGATTTTAAGATTCTGTTATTTTATTCCTCACACGATAGTTCGCCTGATTGTTATCCATAAAATATGACTGAAATTGTCGATCTTAAGATTAGTGTTTGGCCTTTAACGTGGTATTTCTGATTGTTTCAAAAATTTCCTAGGATTTACCTTCTTTCATTTCTGCCTGTAAAGATCTGTGATGAGAAAGCGTGTCGCCAATGTAGTTCAAAGAGTTATCTTATCAGTGGTAAATATTGATCTAATCGGATCTGCATACTTCACTGGTAGATTTTTGTCGCTTTTTTTTAGAAATGCTATAGGGCACAATTTGTAAATAAGTCTTTGTAGGGTCATCTTTTGACCCATAAAATATCAGCTGGTCGTCGGAAAAGCATATCGTACTACGACGATAGCTCTTAATAAAACGGATTTGTTGCTGAACATATCAGTTAATCAATACTTATATAAAGAATGACTAAAACTGTGAATGTTTCAATACACAACAATTTCAATAAATACAATTTTTTAGTAATAACAGATACATTACTATCAGTCCCTTCCTAAGTATTACAATTCCCTTCAAACTAATTTATCTCGTCGTTCTTTCCACTTATTGAAATAGTTCTGGAAGTCATATTTCGGTATTGTCATGTCGGGTCTGCCATGATGTCCTCAATAGACTTGAAGAGTTTGACTTTTACGTTTATTTTGACTTTAGGGAAGAACCACAAGTGTGATACTAGATTAATTCTATATGGCGGATGTGGACAAGTCGCAATATTTTCATTTAACACAAATTGCATGTCTTAGAAGCGGTGTGCGGCGATAAGTGACACGGAAAGTTTTAATGATGAAAGTCGATTTTTAAATATGTTCTGAACTGAAATTATCGTAATTGTCAGTCACTTTTTTAATAGAATCATTTCTCCAACTCGTTCAACAATCTTCTCAGTTTATTTTTTGAGGAATAACATCCGGTTAATTCTTCTTCTTCAGCCATTCACAACCTTCATGAAATTTTCAAAACCACTTACATGCAGTCTTAATGTCACTGAAGCATCACTTTACAGTAACTACAATATTTCAGGCTTTTTAGTACTTCTTTGCACTCTGAAACAAATTTCCATTTTATTGGGTTTAGCGATCCATGATTTAGGACTTGTTTGAAAATCACTTAATGCAATAGCTTACAACAAACTTACTGCACCGAACAAATTGAAACTTGTCACTCATTGTTACTAAGCATGCATACTTCGAGCCTCGCTTTAAAACTTGCGTCTGCCACTGTTTTCAGATCTGCAGAAACATTGCTTTATATGATTTTTCCCCGGTTCTTTTCGGCATTTAATATTTGATTCTCCATACAAACACTACACAACTCTTAGCAAATGATTTGGTCTCCTATTATCGAGCAATACCTTTTAACGATCTCCTGTTACAAATATTTTTCGATAATCTGTAAAAGCCATTCTTATTTTTTTACATTAGCTGAGATTCAGTAAGTGTAACATGCATTGATATTCTACTGTGAGGGAAGCCAGTTTTTTTTTTAAATGTTGATTTAGAAAATATTATTTTTAGTAAATCTTGTGCTATTCGACGAGTTGATTCCTTATCATCTGTTACAGTCCCATCGGTCACC
>JARYHS010007714.1:0-13999 GCA_031002005.1 Vandiemenella viatica
ACAATTGATATTTATAGCCACGGCATTTATTTCAGTTTGTAACCGTTATATTTCGAATGCCGTAAATCAAGGAATATTGTAATACGTGCTCCATTTTATTCAGTAAAATTGTAAAACACTGAATCCGTGTTTCAATGAGTGTATGCAATGTTGTAAAATGACAGAATAATCACTAAAATGTGTTCTGTTTTCTTTTTTAAAAAAAGGGAAGGATATGGAAAACAGAAATGTATTTTATTTATTGCCGTTCATTAACATTAACGATTACTTTTAATACGCTCGAAAGTAGTGACATCACGCAATCAAGCAGATGTACCATATGATACACATTATATTTAATTTCACTGAACCTGTCGTTATTTAATATTAGCTATTACCCGCGTCTTCGTACGCGTGAAGTTAGAATTCCATTCCTAGATTTGGATATAGAAAGCTGTAAGTAAAAGGAGTACCAAAAACCACGAAATCGGAATAATATGACGTGGGAAGCTATTACTATACCAACTACGATTGAACCTGTCTCATGAAAAGAACCAATTTGCAACATGTTTAAAAATACCAACAAACTAAGGTGAGGGAAGGGGGTTAATGGCGGCAGTATTTTGTCTGTGGTCTGAAATTATATCACTGGTTGGGGACATCTTAAGTCAATACCATTTTTTTCATCACGTTTTGTGGTTTTGTGTCATTTTCTGAGTTATATGGCCTTTACGGGGTTGGAAAACCGCTAGCTAGGTACATATAACTACCCACTGAAAAAAACACGCCTTCTCTAAGTGTTACCCTACTAATTTTGTATGTATCCCTGGGCTCTATTGATAGTCATCGCAAAGATTACACAAACTGATGTTACGAAGTGTTAAAAGTAATGCCTAATGCCCAAGTGTTAAGATGGTGCAATAGGTAGTAAAGGGAAGCCAACAGTGAACGCGTGTGAGGCTAAGGTTGCATCAGACAGGGGAACTGCGTGGCGCGTGGGTAACGAGATACGGGTGTAAGCTTCCAGAAGGTCGCATAGGGCAGCGGAGCGCGTCACGGACAGCTATAAAAAAGAGCCCGCCACAGCGGGAGGGGGACTACTTCTCCAGACGTCTTCGAGAGTCAGCGAGTGAGCCAGCAAGCAGCGCAGCGGAGATGACAACGTGTATTCAACTACTGTAGTCGCCGTTGTTACTGTTAGGCTCTTCAAGTTTTATGGATCTTTAGCAGAGAGAACTGCTACTAGTTGGTTCAGTACTTCAGGGAATAGGTACCTCTCGTAATTTCTGAGTACTCTCAGTGAGAGTTTGTCGGCTTCGTGAGTCACAAGTGTGTTTCTCATAACCTCTTGTGTACTTCAATTTATTTCTCCTGAACTTTTCCTATCCCGAGTTCCCGAATTGTCAAAATCGATACCCACTAGTTTCAGTTTTGGAGTCTTTCCAGCTCTGTTGCACAACAGGACGCAACAGAGACCCCTTATTTTCTTGGTGTCAGATGTGGGGTTAGGCCTGGGAAAACTACGAGTGTTTGGCCGGAAAAGCCACAAAACCAGTGAGACGACTGACAGAGTTTTAGCCAACCTTGGCCCAAAGGTCAGTACGTTGCAGTGATTACAGGCCGCAATTCGAGGAATAGGAGTAGGGTTTTCGAGAAATCTCAGCCCGAAGTCAGGAAAAGACTGACGGCTTTGAGCACGAAGCCGACTAGCGAGATTGCGCAACGAGGCGACATTGGAAGAAAAGAAGAGGATCCATTGGTCGTCTACGGGGAGCGGTACGCGACATCACGCGGGACGCTGATTGATAGCAACGCTGCCGAAACACAGCTGGGGCGCCGTCGCCAGCAGCAGATCAACACCGGTCGGGAGCAACAGGTAGCAGCTGTCGCCAGCAGCCGGCAGCCGATTGATACCAGCACAGCAGAGCTTCGCAGTCGAGCGGACAGCGCGGGTCAACACGACAACGACGTCACGTCGGGGACAACACCACATCTCATCGCTACACACGTTGATTTCAGCAGGTGAGAAAGCAAAATTGTAAGCATGCCTAACGAAGCAGTGTCAGGCAGTCAGGGCGCGCAGTCGTCAACCCACAGGCAGTACATTAGTTTGAATGAAGTGATAAAATTGATCCCAGATTCTTTTGACGGAGAAAAGACGAGATTAAATGAGTGGTTGGATAATGTAGATTCAGCATTCGAATTAATTGTGCCGGAACAAAAAGAAATTTTATTAAAGTTTGTGAAGGCTAAAATTGTAGGGGCACCTAGGAGTAAACTTCTTGTCCGAGATCTGACTACCACCTGGCCGGCAGTTCGTGCAATCTTGTTAGAAAATTATGGCAGTAAGAGGACTCTTGATTTTTATGCATGTAAAATGTTTGCTAGTAGGCAAGAGTCGTGGGAGAGTATTGCGCAATGGGGTTCGCGTATAGATGCTCTCCAACATCAGTTCAGAGAAGCAATAAAAAATGTAATGACGGAAGAGGAGCTGATGGGAAGCATAGCTCTAGTTTTAAAGCTAGGAAGGGCCGTATTTATTCAAGGGTTGTATGATGACCGGATAAAAACTATTGTGCGAGCTAGGGGAGAAACCATAACCCTTTCCCGCGCCGGAAATCGCAGCCACAGAGGAAAGTGCGATAGCTTCAGCGAAAGAAAAACCGGTTTCGAGGTATCCTTCAGGAATCCAAAGGTAGAAGGAAAAAACCCATTTGTTTCAATTGCAAAAAGTCTGGGCATACAGCCAAGGATTGTCGGGCGCAAAGGCGTGTAAGAATAATTAATAAAGAGGATGAGCTGGACAAAAAGGCGATAAATGCAGTGCTTGCTAAGTTAGATAAGATGGAGAAAGAAAACGCCGTCAGAATGATGGAAACGCGGCGGGAAACGAGAAGTAGCGCTAGGCAAGCTGCTCAAACAGCACCCTTTAAGAAAAAGGTACCGTATGCAAGTGAAATTACGTGCTATAAGTGCAACCGAAAAGGGCATTATGCGCGGGATTGCCGAGAAAATGCATGGTCGGGAAAGGAAAAGATAGAAAATCGGTAAACTGTTAGGTGGCGTAATGGAGCGGTCACATTGCGCCATATCGCACAAAGTGTATAAGTAGACTGCACAGATAAAAATGAATATGTGACTATGCAATGTGAAAAAGCAAGGCGTAATCCGATGAGATTCCTGGCCGACAGTGGGGCACAGATAAGCTTGGTAAAAAGAGATAGTATAAACTGGGCAGTAAAAAGTAATGATAGAGAAAAAATTAGAATTAAGGGGATAAGTAATATATAGTACAAACTGAAGCTTCGGTAGTCCTGGAATTGAAAGCCGCGGAGGGTTTGATATTGAAACAGAAGTTTCATATAATTGGGGCAAACATAGATTTGCCTTTCGAGGGTTTGTTAGGAAGAGATTTTCTAACGAAAAATAAGGCCGTAATAGATTACGGAAAAAGAGTTATGAATATTCGCGGGAGGCGAATTAGATTGTATACCGCGCAAGAAGGGCCGTGTATGACGCAACGTGGGACGCGTTGTGTTAAGAAAGTAGGTGTTGCAGGGATTGCGACATCGGATGAAAGACGCACGCTCACTAACGAAACTGTGAGGCGTGGCGTTAGGCAAGGTGTTGCAGGGATTGCGACATCGGATGAAAGACGCACGCTCACTAACGAAACTGTGAGGCGTGGCGTTAGGCAAGGTGTTGCAGGGATTGCGACATCGGATGAAAGACGCACGCTCACTAACGAAACTGTGAGGCGTGGCGTTAGGCAAGGTGTTGCAGGGATTGCGACATCGGATGAAAGTCGCTCGTTCACTAACGGACTTGTGAAGCGAAGCGGTAAGAAGGGTGTCGTAGGAATTGCGACATCAGGTGAAGTATGCCCGCTTGCTAACGGACCTGCGAGACGGGATGGAAGAAGCGTATCGCAGAGAATGCGATGCGTGGTATGTGTCCGCCCGCTAACGGACCTGCGGGATGGAACGGGAATTTCCCGAGGGCAGTAGGCGCTGCCTCGAGAAATGTCGTAGGGATTACGACGCGAAATGGTGTTTGTCCGTCCACTAAAGGAATTGTGAGACGTGGACGGAAGGTATCCGAGAGCAGCCGAGTCTGCCTCGAAGACGGTAAGCCCCGTAGAAAGGCGGTATGTTGAATCGAAAGCGAGACGCATCGATTCGTTGGCAACGGGAGTTGCGCAATTAACGGCAAGCAAACCAAATGGTTGCGAGAGGCCGTGGGAAGCCCACTTACGCAGAAGTGGTGCAACGTGGTGGTAACCGTAGTGGAGGAGCCAGGGGTGCTCAACACTATGAGGTAACAGTAGGCCCGCGCGAAGAAAAGATTGTAAAGGTAAGGATTACCTTAAGGAATGCATCAGAAGCGATCATTCCGAAGCAAGAGTTACAACCAGGAATATATGTGCCCGAAGCGTAGTATCAGTAAGAAATGGAATGTGTATTACAAGTATGCTTAATACTACAGAAAAGAAAGTTAAAATAAAGAATCCCCTTATAACAGCTGAAGAAGTGCCCGAATTTGAAAAAGCATACGTAAGACGTATTAGAAAAGAGCGACCAGAGGTAAAGTCGCGTTTAAGTAATTGAAAGAAAATCTCCGCGTAGAACATTTAAACAAAGAGGAAAAAGAGGCTTTATTAGGTATATGCGCAGCGTATAACGATGTATTTCATTTACCAGGAGATCACTTGGGTTATACTGAGGCTGTCAAGCATGAAATCAAACTTCTTCCCGAGGCGGAAGGAAAAATAGTTCGGTTGAGGCCCTACCGGATACCCGAGGCGCAGAAGGAAATTTTGCAAGCCGAAATAGAAAAATTATTAGAAGATGATATTGTAATACCAAGTGATAGTGCGTGGAATTCGCCTGTATTAATTATCCCAAAGAAAATGGATGCAAGTGGCAAGCAAAAGTGGCGCGTAGTAATCGATTATAGGCGATTAAATGATCTGACGGTAAATAATGTATTTCCGTTACCAAGGATCGATGAAATACTAGACGGACTAGGTAAAGCGAAGTACTTCACAACCCTCGACCTAGCTAAGGGGTATTATCAGGTGCTGATAGACGAGAAAGATCAGGAAAAGACGGCTTTTAGCACTCCCTATGGACATTACGAATTCAAAAGAATGCCAATGGGATTAAAGACGGCACCGAATACCTTCCAAAAATTGATGAATTCTGTATTGACAGGACTACAGGGTGAGAAAGTATTCATTACTAGATGACGTCATAATTTTTGGGCCAACGCTTGAGGAGCATAATGCTAGACTAGAGGATGTCTTTGAAAGACTGCGAAAATATAATCTCAAACTACAAGTAGACAAGTGTGAGTTTTTGCGCAAGGAAGTTACATTTTTGGGACATGTACTTACGGAAGAAGGGTTGAAACCCGATCAGAAAAGGTAGAAGCCGTAGAACGTTACCCCCAACCAACTAATACTACCCAATTGAAGGCATTCTTGGGCTTAAGTGGGTACTATAGGCGATTCATAAGCAATTACAGTAAAATTGCTAAGCCATTGTATGAGCTGTTAAAGAAAGGAGTCGCATATACGTGGGGAACAAAGCAGGAAGAGGCGTTTCAACAATTGAAGGAAAAATTGTTGAATCCTCCCGTACTACAGTATCCTGACTTCACAAAACGATTTATTGTAACCTCAGACGCAAGTCAAGACGCAATTGGCGCCGTGTTAAGTCAAGGCGAAATTGGCAAGGATTTGCCTGTAGCGTACGTGTCTAGAACCTTGAATAAGGCAGAGAAAATTATAGTACGATAGAGCGGGAAATGTTGGCCATTTGTTGGGCAGTAAAGCAATTTAGGCCATATCTATTTGGTAGGAAATTTACGGTATGCACCGACCATAAACCGTTAATGTGGGTAAACAGCATATCGGATCCGTCGTCTAGACTAATGAAGTTCCGCTTAAAGCTGGAAGAGTACGATTACGAAATCGTGTACAAGAGCGGAAAGAGAAATCAAGTAGCAGATGCTCTTTCGCGAATAAGAACCGTAGAGGAGGCGGAGGAAAATGATAATGTAGAGACAGCCGAGAGCATATCAGCTAATAAGGAAGAAGAGGTAGGACTTACACAGGAAGAGAAGATGAAGATCCTAAAGCAGTATCACGAATCGCCGATAGGTTGTCATCAGGGCATAGGTAGGACCTACGCGAGAATTAAGAAATATTGTACTTGGGAAGGAATGAAAGCCGACATTGAGCAGTACATTCGTCATTGCGAAAGCTGTCAAAAGAATAAAATTACCCAAAATAAAACGAAGATGCCAATGGAGATAACGAAAACTCCGGAACACGTGTTTGAGCGTTGTGATATTGATATTGTAGGTCCAATGCCGCAAACCGAAAACGGGAATAAATATTTGCTCACATTCCAAGACGCCTTAACGAAGTTCTTAGTAGTGGAGCCTATAGAGCAACAGGATGCCAATACGGTAGCAAGAGTATTGGTCGAGCGAATAATCCTAAGATTTGGAATTCCCACCGTTTTGTTAAGTGACCTTGGAAGTAACTTCATGAGTGATACTATGAAGAGAGTATGCAAATTATTACGAATAGAGAAAATCCATACCACTAGTTATCACCCACAAAGTAATGGGGCTTTGGAACGAACGCACCGTACAATAACGGAAATGCTGCGACACTACGTAAACAGAGAACAGACAGACTGGGATAGGTGGGTCCCATACGCGGTATTTGTCTTTAATACGACGCCGCATAGTACCACGGGTTACACGCCGCATGAGTTGTTCTTTGGTAGAGTAACATGCCTGGAGTGTTGCAAAAGAAACCGGAAGAAGTGATATACAATTATGATGATTACGTAATTGAGCTGCGAGAAAGATTACGGGCTATGCATCAGTGTGCGCGAGAAGCGACAGCACAAGCAAAAGAGAAAAGTAAAGAAAACTATGACAGAACGCAAAAACCGGTAGTCTTTAAGCCAGGGGATAAAGTATTATTGCATGATGAGAGTGTACGAAGGGGTCGTTCAAAGAAGTTGGACAGTCAATGGAGAGGCCCTTATACGGTAGTGGAAACTAAGGGACCAAACGTTGTGATAGAATTAAAGAGAAATAAATTTACAAAAGTACATGCAAATAGGCTAAAAGAATTCTTCTGAATTGCAGGAAAGATGGCAACAGCTTGATGATAGCAGTGATCGTCTTGATGATAGGTGGTACATCGGCAATGGAACAGCAGGATTTAGAAATAACAAAGTTTCGGTCATCACCAGGTCTGTACTACGATCATAAGGGAACAGTGAGTTTGTATACGGTCACTTGGAAAGTAGTGAGTTATTTTAATTTAGATGACTTAAAACATAAGTTTGAAGCTACGCATGATGCAGCGTTGAAAGCAGTAGACTATTGTCAGCAAAGACTTAAAGAAATAAACACAAGTGTTGCAGAATGTAAAACTATGAAGCGGGCGGTAGATTATTATATAAGTAGGATAGAAACCTCTCAACGCCTAATTGGGCAGCTAGCTAAACATGAGCAGAGTAGACGAAAGAGAGGAATCCTAAATTTTGTTGGAGAAATAAGTAAAGTCTTGTTTGGGACGTTAGATGAAGATGATGCATCATATTTCAAATCAAAAATAAATCTATTAGAGCAGGAACAGAAAGAATTATTGAAGTTGTCAAAAGAACAAGTCACTATTGTAAGGGCAACGTTGACTAGTTTCAATCATACTGTCGATTCAATAGAGAGAAATGAACGGGTAATTACATCCGGAATACTCAAACTAAATGAACACATACATCAATATGAAACTAGTACAGATAAGAGAATAAATAGACTCGGTATATGGGTAACGTTGAATGAACAGTTAATACAGTTGACAACAATCTTCAGTGAATTAGAGAAGGAATATGATGTAATTATTACTGCCATAGTAAATGCACAAAAAGGCATTCTTCAACCTCATTTAGTTAGTCCAGAACAAGTGGTCAAATATTTAGAGTTAATAAAAGATGAAATTAAAGACAAAAGATTGCCAATAAAACTGACTGAAGCCGGAGGGTATCAGTTACTGAAGGTGGTCGACCTAGATGTCTTTATTTCGGGAAACATTCTAAGTTATGTGCTGAATATTCCACTAGTGGACAGTGAAACTTATAATATTTATAAGTTGTGGCCTCTACCAGTTGAGGTAAGCCACCAAAAAACGATTGTGTTTACATAACATAGCTCCGGAAAAAAGAATTTTGTTAATGGATTGACGCCAAAAGGCGATATGTTTAAAATAAATGGTGAACAATTGGAGTGTAAAAAGCTGGAGGCTATTCATAGTGTGTGTAAACAAACCTTTGTGCTGCTTTCGACTTATGATCACGAGGTTTGTGAAGCTAGAATTCTTCAACCTGTAACTAAAATCCCCGATGACTGCATCCAAAAGCTTATTGTATTGAATGAAAGCGTATGGACACAGATTAGAGGAAATGAATGGTTATTTGTAGCACCAAAGGGAGAAGGGCTCACAGTGTTATGCAATGACAGTAAGCCCACAGATGTAGTAATTAATGGTACAGGGAAACTTAAGTTTCTGAGTAAATGCAAAGGGTTACGGTGCACAAGTACTAATTCAATCCGTACATATCATTAGATCGATGGCACTGATTAATGATATAGTCCCAAACTTAAATATGGAGGTAGATTGCTGTCTAATAGACAAGAAAAAGAAAAATATAACCGAAATCCCTCTTTATTTGCCAATCGAAATAGTGGTCCGTCAGTTAGATGACCTTAAAGCTGCGGGACATAAGTTAGATGAGTTAGAGGACGCAATAGCGTACCAGCAAAGGACTGTGTTCAATATGTTTTCATTGGATTCGATACCTATATGGAGTTATTTTGGAGCAGGAATAATTATGATAATAGTAGTATGCTGCATATGCAGATATTGCAAATGTTATAAGGATTGTTTTAAATTCTTCCGTAAAACAATGGGTGATAACTGCTGCCCCAGAATATGTGTAAAGAATAAAATTGTAAACCGATACCCTGACACTGGTATAGTTAGGTATCATCCTGCTGGAATTAACAGTGATGAAAGTGAACAGATTACTTTCGGTCCTGTAAGGAATAGGTATGTGACTGAAGCAGAAGGTGCGGTGCTTAGTGAGCGAATACTAACACCGGAAAAGAGTGTTAAGTATGAACCAAGTTGCACCAGTAATGTTTTACTATAAAGCGGATAAGCGCTAAGATGAACTGATATGGTCACAGTGGTTATGTTTGTAAAAATATGAGATTGTAATGTAAGAAGATTGTATTCAGTTACATGAAAAGAATTTGTAAAATCATAAAAATGATGTATTGTAAAAATAGGCTTCACTTTATAAGAGAGTGTAGTACTAAAGAAAAGTATTAGAAGGAAAAGATATTGTAAGAAATAAGAAGTAGTAAACTGAGAGAAAAATTCTCAAATTAAGAAAAATAAGGCAATGTAGAAGAAGATTCTTAAGACAAAAAAAAAAAAAAAAAAAAAAATACTTGTTATAAAGAGAATGGTGTAATGTAATTGAAATTCTCTCTTTCAGGATATTATAAGTAAAGGAAATAGTGGTAAATAATAAAAGACAAGTTAAAAGATAAGTAATGAAATAAAATGTGAACTATTGTAATTTGTGAAAAGAAAGTAATAAAAAGGAGACTCACACAGCCGACAGGTAGTGTGAGAATTTTGCATTCTCAGAGAGATTGCAAAATTCTCAAATATGGGGGCAAGGTGTTACGAAGTGTTAAAAGTAACGCCTAATGCCAAGTGTTAAGATGGTGCAATAGGTAGTAAAGGGAAGCCAACAGTGAACGCGTGTGAGGCTAGGATTGCATCAGACAGAGGGCTGCGTGGCGCGTGGGTGACGAAATCCGAGCGTAAGCTTCCAGAAGGTCGCGTAGGGCAGCGGAGCGCGTCACGGGCAGCTATAAAAAAGAGCCCGCCACAGCGGGAGGGGGACTACTTCTCCAGAAGTCTTCGGTCTCCGAGAGTCGGCGAGTGAGCCACCCAGTAAACAGCACAGCGGAGAAGACAACGTGTACAACTGTTACCGTAGTCGCCGTTGTTGTACTGTTAGGGTCTTCACGTTTTATGGACCTTTGGCAGAGAGAACGTCTGCTAGTTGGTTCAGTACTCCTGGGAATAGATATCCCTCTCGTAATTTCTGAGTATTTCCTCAGTGAGATTATCGGCTTCGTGAGTCACAAGTGTGTTCATCATAACCTCTTGTGTTCTTGAATTTGTTTCTCCTGAACTTTTCCTATCCGAGTTCCCGAATTGTCAAAATCAATACCCACTTGTTTCAGTGTTTAAGTCTTTCAGCTCTCTGTTGCACAACAGGACACAACAAAGCGTCCAAGGCGGATATCATACGCACAACACGTCATAGTATGTCGGTGACGGGAACTGATAAGATTTTACTCATCTAAAAATCGCCCAACGCACCTAAAGAATTTTTCACTTAAAAAAAAAATCTGTCACAATTCTTATACTGGCAACGCAATGTGTTGCTGTATATTTTCTGCTCAATGTTCGTCGAGGTTTTGTATAAAATTATATCATCTACAACACGTTATACAGGGTGAATCATAGAAATCTTTCCGATTTCATAAAGCCATTGCCCGAACGTGGGCAGGAGCAGAAGGGTGAGGATAGCGTCGTTAGACGCGCCATGATACGCAGTTTTCAGTGTGAGCAATGGCTTGGTCGGGACAACATCCAGCGTTAGTTGTTGAAGAGTACATTCAATATGACGGATCCGTGATCAAACCACAGCGTACGTTTCGTGTACATTTTGCTGTTGGTCGTCATGATCCAATTACCATTGCACCAATACTTTGGAATTGGTTATCTAATTTTACAGAGACATCTTCGTCATTTTTTTTTTTTTTAGTGGCATTCGGCTACTGAGGCCATACAGCCAGCAAAATGTGATTTGTTGCTATTAAATATTGACACATTGACACTACAACACAGACAAGACATTTACACACACAACACTTTAACACCCATTCCCTAGGCCGGACTCGAACCGATGACCTTCGGCACGCGGAGCTAGTACTCTAGCCCCTGCGCTACCGAGGCCGGTATCTTCGTCATTAAATAGAAAGCCACCAAGCCGAATTAGGACGCCAACGTCAGCGGAAAACGTGGACAGAGTGCGGGTTTGAATCCTCCCAGTGTTCTGTTCGTAAACACGCTGCTGCACTTGGGTTATCTGCTAGTAGTGTCAGAAGAATCGTCCATAGATACCTTAAATTGCACCACTTCATAGTCCTCGAGTGACGGTGTGGTGCGCTGTTACAGATTTTGGTGTCTGGGATCCCTATTTTTACGAAGAAGATGGTCAAGCTGTAACAGTGACTTCTGTTCGGTATTGTTACAAGCTTTTTTTAAAAAAAAAAAAAAAAATAAAACCGTAATTGGATGAATTATTTCACTACCATGACAATGACAAAATCTGGTTCCAACAAAATGGTGTTACAGCAATTCTGATAGAAATGTTTCCCTGTCATCTTATCTCTTTGCGAGGTGACATTGGGTGGCCCCTCCAGATCACCTGACTTAACCCCATGCAATCTTTTTCAATGGGGTTACCTCAAGGAATAGGTATTCGGGCATCGCCTCCGAACTATCGATGAAATGAAGGCTGCCATCAGTGAATAAATCAAAGCTATTCCTCTGAATATGATTCGCAGAGTCATGGACAATTCCGTCTGTTTGGAGATTGAAGTAGATATTTACAAGATGAAATTTTCAAAACCAAGTTAATTAAAGCTGCATTCTTTATTCTTTAAAATAATAAAACATTTTCATTGCATCTCACTTTGTGTTTATTACATAGCTCTTTGAAATCGGAATGATTTCTGGGACTCAACCCTGTATAATAAATTCATTTCTGATTTATTTAGCCAGTTACATTGAGCTTTTGATTAATCTGTTCTGCGATGTATGGTTCGCATCTCAGAAAATCTCTGAACCATTCAAATATTCACGGTAACTTAGACTTCATCTATCGCATCACATTTAGCGGGATATAACTTTAAAAAAGTAGTAACTAACACAATTCTCATGAGGGGAACACATTTTTATAAAAATCTGATACGGTTGTTAATTCTATTTTAATGCCTTGGTAAAGTAAGAGGAGCTGAACCAAGTTCGGAAGACGATTCCATTATTTTAATAGAATTACAGCTCAGATTACATGACTGATACATATTTTAATGTTTTAGGTGGGAACTATGATCAAATTTTGTATTTCGCAGTGCAAAACAGGTCAAGATTAAAGCATTAACAACTTTTTGAACTATTAAAATGTAGCAGAATAGTTATTTGGCTCATGTGTATCGTATATAGTTCAATATCGACTAGATCATAATACATGAAATTACTGCATACCCATATGGATCTGCGGGATCATTCTTCGACTAGGAGGATTTCTGGAAATAATAAATTACCTGTGCAGAAGAACTTGTGACCATGCACTGCATTTTATGGTTCCGTATAAGCGTAGCTGTGCACAGATAATCCAAAAGTTAACTTCGATACTGGTTAATCCGCTTCTTAAAAAGTTAACTTCGATAAACGTTAAAGCGTTACATTTTTGAAAATTTAACGCAAGTTACAGTAAAACGTTAAAAGATAACCGTCAACAATACTTCTATCCAATGTCCCTCTGGCAATTTGATTTTTATTGGGGTTCAACGTTTTATTTAGCTTCTCAAACGAATCGGATCGAGACAGCAACGAAATAGTTTACAATGCGTTGGTCCACAGCAGCTTGAGATACGCCACTGTCTGTTACTACGATGCCAAAAGTTTCACTAATGCTTTGTTGACGTAACCTATTATTAGTTATTTTATTCATTTATTTTAATAGCTTTTATTAGTAGATGCAGATTAAAAAAAAAAAAAAAAAACACCTTTGCTGCTATCTACACAAGAATCCAAAGCACTTGAAAAAGGCTTTGAATTATTTCTACTTATCCCTGAGTTGACCCTCTTTCTACTTTTTGTTCAAACCGTAAATATTTGGATGTATGCAGCCTTTTCATGTGTTGTTTAAGGTTATTAAAGTTAAAAACGTGAGACTTGATTATAGAAAGTTTAGGCAAATAGAATTTGAATTACTCTCCCAATCTTGATTTAAATGTGATATAATCGCATAAATGTGACCAAGAATTTTTAATCTTCTCGTTGCTATTGTTAGCCTTTCACTAGCAGTTTCTAGATCTTCAGTTTACATGATGAAAACAAAATAAATTTAATTTATTTCACTAAAAATCTCCATAACAACACAAACTAAATAGTGGCACTATATTCCTCATAATAAAGAAATAAAATCAATCAATGATAGAATTTGAAACGTGTAATGAGCACCGAGAGTGGTGGGTGAGCGGTTAACGTAGTGCCCTCACATTCGGGAGGACGCCGGTTCGAATCCCTGTCCGGGCATTCAGATTTGGGTTTTTCATGGTTCCACAAATCACTCCAGGCGAATGCCGGGATGCTTCCTTCAAAAGGCCAAGGCCGAATTCATTCCCGAGTCCCATTCCGCCTCTAATGACCTCGATGTCGACGAGGCGCAAAGCCATAAGCAAAAAAAAAAAAAAAAAAAAAATGTGTTGTGAGCGCCGGTTTGCAGATAAACACTCCACAATTCTAACTTTCGTGCTCGCACCCACGCCATGTCTAGCGTAACAATTACGTATGCATCACACTCGCACTTGCTCTTCGCATTACGTAAATCGTTCGCTATTCGACTTATCGAACGTACCAACGTACCGTGGAGCAAAATTTAAACAAACTAAATGACGTCAACAACCAATGTAGTGGACTGAAGTTAACGGAAGTTCAATTTAACGGAAGATAAGAACAACTGTATTGATTTTTTAGATTAACTTAAATGATACATTTTTTTAGTTTTTTTAACTTTGTTAATTAACGACTAACGGATTAACAGTTTTCTGTTCATAA
>JARYHS010007715.1:0-12000 GCA_031002005.1 Vandiemenella viatica
AATACTATAAATGCGGAATTAAGTCACTGTCTATTTGTTACGTTTTGATAACAAAATCCCTATACCGGTATTGATGGAATTCGACAAGAAAATCTGTAGGGAGGGCACAGGATATTTTTTTTCGGTTAACCGTTGTAGCCACGAAATTTTGAGAACTTATCAAATGTTGACAGGATGTGTGTGAGTCTATAATGTTGCGTCGGTTGCTCAAGCTGTGCTTCTCGCGCATTATGTTAGTGTATAATTTGTTAATAAATTTAGTTTAGAGAAAAAACGTCTTATTTAGCATAGATGTAGTTTTTCTCTGTCCTATTACTTTGTGTCTGCTTAAATGTTTCCGGCACCAGTTTATTTTGCCTTCTTTTTTGACATGCCTTGCGGGCGTAAACTGGCCTAAGTTGTTGGTCTAGCAGAGCACGAGCAGCTGAAGTTATTAGAACCCAAGAATCGGATGCTCATGCTAAATAAAGAAGAAAAGACCAAGCTGAAATAAAGTTGCCCTTAGTCAATACACACCCCCCCCCCCACATCCCCTCACCTACGTTTGTTTTTCTGTTTATAAATATGTTGGAAATTGATTCTCTTCAAGAGACAGATTCCACGGTAGAATGATATAGTGATGGCTTGCCTGTCATATTATGCCGACTCGGTGTTTTTGGGACCAATCCTTCGTTACCAACAAATTTCTATATTCAATTCTGACAAATAAATTCTAAATCGACGCGTGCGAAGTCACGGGTATCAGCTAGTAACATATAAAACTAAGCCAGTTGCCCATGGGTACAAATTCAGTCATTCTAAAAATTGAAGTATCCAGTCTTAAAAACATACAGGGAGATCACTAAATAACTCAATCTAACCGAGCGTGGTGGTGTATCGGAGAGCGTTCTGGCCTCGCATTCGGGAGGACGGCGGTTCGAATCCCCGTCCGGGCATCCAGATTTGGGTTTTCCATGGTTTCCCAAATCACTCCAGGCAAATGCCGGGATGCTTCCTTAAAAAGGCCATGGCCGAATTCCTTCCCATTCCTTGTCCCCCATCCTTTCCGGTCTCTAAAGACCTCGCTGTTGAGAGACGTAAAACAGTTTAAAAAAAAACCTCAAGCTACATATTATAATATGGAAGTTAGGGAGATTTGAAGACAACACAGCGAAGTTAAGAGACAGCAAGGCATTAGGGAACACTTGAAACAACTAAACAAGGAACTAGTAACAGCAAAGAGGATGCTTAAGATGGGCTTACGAAGAATATTGTAGGTGGAAGGTGTTATAGAAGAGGGGTTTGGGCTGGTGATAGGTTATCAAGTTTTCCTATAACTTGTTATTAATTTTCATGGTTAATAATTTCCTTATTTTAATCGTTTGAATAATTTTATAATTGTATTTCATGAAAAAATGGATGTGAAATGATGTTTTACCATTTACCACTAATAATACCATAACCTGACAATTTAACTTGGAAATTGTTTGCCTTAACATGAAAGGTTCAATGCTCTATAAAAGTGTTCACAACTCATATTGTCGCGTTGGAACCGGGACAGGTGTGAATTCGAAGGTTACTTGTCAATGAACACAGCACTTAAACTGAGAACAGGTTTATTGAGAACTCAAACATACACGCAGCACTGACTGCCTCTTGGGCAGAATGCTCTTCTATTTATACACAGATAGAACGTACTAGAGATTACAAGAGTAGTTAACAAATGAAATGTGTAGAAGTTACAAGTGACCTTAGGAAACATGTAGAATCTTCTGGAAATAATAAACAGAATTAAATAATTTTTGTCAGTGGGCGGGATTGAACCGGCGACCTTCGGTACCGCAATTCGTGACGCTACCCGCTGCGCCATGCTGGCAGACGGTACACTCGCGTTCATGCGGCATTGCTCCCTCTCCTGAGGAAAACAGCGTCCCGCTGTTAGATTTCTTTTGGGGCACGCTGAAGTGTCCTGGATCTTGATCTTGTCGTGGGTCCTCTGTATGGCAGTTCTGGAGGGCCCCTCCTGTTTGTACTATTATCTTCCTGTCCGACTTCCTCGGTATCCAAACCGTCCTCAGAGTCCTTGAACAAGAAGCTGGTTGTGCCTAGCTGTTCGTCAGGATTGTAGTAAGGCTTCATGCGGAGGACGTGAACAATGTCCCTTCGCTTTCGTCGTTTCGAAGACGGCTCATAATCCTCGACTTCGTATGTGACGTCTGACCGGCGGCGTATGACACGATACGGACCAAAGTACCGCTTCAGTAACTTTTCTGATAGCCCAACCTTCCGGACAGGGGTAAAAATCCATACGAGATCTCCTGGGTTGTACGCAACAGGTCGGTGCTTGCCGTCATACCGCTGACGGTCCCTCTCCTGGGTGGCCAGTGTTCGTATGCGAGCCAGCTGTCTTGCTTCTTCGACCCTGGTAATGAGCTGTTTTATATAGTCATCCTGAGTGTCGTCCGGCTGGAATGGGAACAGCGTATCCATTGTGGTCTCAGCTTCACGGCCATGGAGCAGAAAAAACGGAGTGAAGCCTGTCGTATCTTGCCTTGCTGTATTATAAGCAAATGTGACCACTGGCAGTATTGTATCCCAATCCTTCTGCTCAACATCCACATACATCGACAGCATATCGGCTAATGTCTTGTTGAAGCGTTCTGTGAGACCGTTTGTCTGAGGGTGGTATGCAGTTGTCATCCTGTGGACAACGTCGCATCTTGACATGACCTCTGATACTAGTCTTGACTGGAATACCTTTCCACGATCGGATATCATCACACGTGGTGCTCCATGCTTCAAAATAATGTCTTCTACTAGAAATTTTGCAACCTCTGGAGCTTCTGCAGTCGGCACAGGTTTGGTGACAGCGTAGCGCGTGAGGTAGTCGGTGCAGACTATTATCCATCGGTTACCGGTTGTCGACTTCGGGAACCTCCCCAAAAGGTCGATCCCAATTCGGTGGAATGGAACTGCTGCAGGTGGAATTGGTACTAGATGACCTGGAGGTAATTGCGGCACATGTTTCCGTCGCTGGCACTCTTTACAGTGACTCACATAATGCTTGACAGATCGGTAGAGACCCTTCCAGTAATACCTGCGTCTGATTCGGTCCAGGGTCTTCACAAATCCCAGATGACCGGATATTGGAGCGTCGTGGAAATACTTGAGAATAGCTGGCTGGAGATGAGCTGGAACGACCAGAAGCCACTTGGGGCCTAGTGGATCGTAGTTGTTCTTATACAATGTCCCATCTATCAATTGAAACCCTCCTTTGGCCGGTTCTCCTTTCTCCAAGGCGTCTATGGTTCTTAATAACTCTGAATCTTCCCTCTGTTCAGCTGCAACGTCACCTAATTCAGCGAGGGCTGAAATTCCATTCATGCTGTTGTGTTCTATTAAAGGATTCCTTGAAAGGCTGTCGGCATCCTTGTGTTTGCGTCCGTTTTTGAATACCACCGTGAAGTCGTACTCTTGAAGTCTAAGTGCCCATCTTGCTAGTCGACCTGATGGATCCTTCAAGCTGGTTAGCCAACATAAAGAATGGTGGTCTGTTACGACGGTGAAAGGTTTGCCGAATAAATACGGACGAAACTTGTTGATAGCCCAGACAACTGCGAGGCATTCTTTCTCGGTTGTAGAGTAGTTTATCTCGGGCTTAGAGAATACTCTTGATGCATAGGCTATCACCTTCTCAGCACCTTCCTGAATTTGCACAAGCACTGCACCGATCCCATAACCGCTGGCGTCAGTGTGAAGTTCAGTTTCTGCATTCTCGTCGTATAAGGCTAGAACTGGTGCGGAAGTTAGAGCCTCCTTAAGTGCCTGGAAAGATCTTTCTTTAGTTTCATCCCAGTAAAACTTGGCGTCTCCCTGCAAAAGTTCTTGCAGTGGACGTGCCATGTTACAGAATCCTTTTATGAAACGCCGGAAGTATGAGCACAGCCCAAGAAAGCTTCTCACATCACGAATGTGCTGAGGAGTTGGAAATTCCATGACTGCCCTTACTTTATCTGGATCAGCGCGGACGCCATCTCCGTTGACCAGGTGCCCCAGGACTTTTATCTCTCTGGCGACGAAGAGGCACTTCTTCGGATTGAGGCGGAGTCCTGCAGTCTGAACACACTTCAGCACCGTTGACAGGCGACTCAGATGTTCTTCAAATGTTTTCGAGAAAACAACAATGTCATCTAAATAACAAAGACACGTCGTCCACTTAAGGTGTCGAAGTAAGTTGTCCATCATGCGTTCGAATGTGGCCGGAGCGTTGCATAATCCGAATGGCATTACTTTGAATTCATAGAGGCCATCAGGTGTAATAAAAGCCGTCTTTTCTCTGTCAGCTTCGTCAACCTCGATTTGCCAGTAGCCTGTCTGCATGTCCATGGTTGAGAAGTATGTAGCTCCTTTCAAGCAGTCTAAGGCGTCGTCGGTGCGCGGCAGTGGGTAGACATCTTTCTTTGTGATTTTGTTCAGCCGCCGATAGTCGACACAGAATCGCCACGTACCATCCTTCTTCTTTACGAGGACCACCGGAGATGACCAAGGACTCTCCGAAGGTTGAATAATATCATTATGCAACATCTTCTCCACTTCCTCTCGAATTATTCGCCTTTCGACTGGTGACAATCGGTACGAGCGCTGGCTAATGGGCGGATGATCCCCAGTAGTGATACGATGCTTTATCGTGGGCCGTTTCGTCTGACCTTTTTTTGCTGGGGTGTGAATACACCAGAGAATTGGCGTAGTATAGCTAACACCCGGTGGTGTTGTTCCTTGGTCAGGCCGGACCCTATTGGCAGTTCCATAGTTGTTTCCTCCAGCGTGTTGTCGGTACTAGTAACAGAGCATGGATCTTCGTTAATGACGTTGAGCTCGCCCTCCTGGACTGGTTCAGCTGTCCCTATGCACATTCCCTTGGGGATAATTTGTGACTGCTCGTGACAGTTGGTGATCCAAATGTCTCCTCGACCACCGATAATGCTTATGATAGCCGCTGGTATGTAGATTTCTTTCGTGAGCCTAATAAACTTTCTACTATCGACAAGCACTTCAAGGTTGCGGTCGTCCGTGTTTTTGACTGGGACTCTTCTCATTGCGAACGGCGGGATTGTCACGTTGTCAACGGCGAATAACTTCCCAGAAGATTCTGTGTTACGTGTACCCGTCGCAACGACTTCTTCAATTTGCAGCTCAGACGTTCCACAGTCAATGACAGCTTGGGATGCCTTAAGGAAGTCCCATCCAAGGATGACATTATGACTACATTCTGTTAAAATGACAAATTCAACTGGCTGGGTCCTGTTGTTGATGGTTATTCTCGCGACACAAGCTCCAGCTGGCTGGACGTACTTTCCATTTGCGACCTTTAGCACAGTTGCCCCGTATCACGGAACATTGTCTTCTTTAGTGTGCGACGATAATTGTCCGACAATACGGAGAAAGAAGCTCCTGAATCAACCAGCGCCCGGACAGGTTGGCCGTCGATTATAACGTTGATGAGATTTCCCGACATCTTAGTGACTGTCATCCATGGAGGATTTTCATCTGCGGCGGCCTCACCTCCGTAGATGGTCGCCTTGCTTAGTTTTCCTGCGTGCGGCGGCTAGGGGAGCGGCTGGTAGCTCTGTCCGGCGACGATGAACGGCAGCGGCGCGTCGGGGATCGACCTCGTCTAGGGTACGGCGATGGGCTTCTTCCCGTAGGTCGACCGAACTCGTCAGCGGGTGGCTGCCTGGGGTAGAACTGTTCGGATGGCGGACGTCTTGCGGCAAAATAATCGTCAAATACTCGTCTTCTCTCTCTGCAGTAGCGTATGACATGTCCAGGGCGCCCACAGTGGAAACATACTGGCGCGTTGTCTTCTGTCCTCCAGACGTCCGTTCGTCTGCGGGACGTCATAGGTGCCGGAGGATTTGGTTGTGGCCGTGTCGGCCGGTTCCTAGGCTGCCGTTTGGCAGCTGCAGCATACGTCATATCAGGGCGAGGCCATTCTTCACGTCGAGTGCGATTGGCTCGGCAGACAGGAGCTATTGTCTGAAATACCTCTTTTTCCGCCGCGTCGGCTCCTTCATGACCCACTGGGCTTACATCCATGGCCATGATCTGATGCTCACTCGGTTCAAGAGTCCCAGCTGCCATGAACTGTTGTAATTCTTCTCTCACAATTTGTCGTATGAGAGACGCAAAGTCGTGCTGGTCTTCCACAACTGCCATAGGGACTACGTTGGGAAGTCTGTCATACTTCTTTCGCCCAACCCTCCTTTGTTGCATCTCCTCAATCCGCTGGCACCACTTGATGAACTCTTCCGTCGTAGCGACGTCTTTTATCAGAAGAGCTTGGTACATGTCTTCTGCAATACCTTTCATTAGGTGCGTGATTTTGTCGGCTTCAGTCATATTCGGGTTGACTACGTTGCATAGGGCCAAAACATCCTGTATGTAAGATTGCGTCGGCTCCCCATGTCGTTGGGCCCGGTTCTTCAGTTGTTCTTCCGCCGAGCGGATTTGTCGCTGGTGGTCCCCAAACGTTTTCTTAAGTTCCGTCTGGAACATTTCCCAGTTATTCAGTTTTTCTTCGTTGTTCTCGAACCACTGCTGGGCGGTTCCGTCCAGATAGAAATAAACATTTGCCAAGCACATGGTATGATCCCACCTGTTGTACTTGGCGACTCGGTCGAACCCTTTTAGCCATTTGTTAGGATCCTGTCCAGCGTCTCCAGAGAACACCGATGGGTGTCGAATGTGCAGCTGGCTTGCCGCCATGGGTTTCCTAATGACGCGGACTTTCGGAAGGACGTACTGAGTATATCCTTTGTAGTCCGGTTCCAGTCCGTGTAGGCGGCGACTTTTACGTTGCCTAATCGGAGCCACGACGATGCAGCTGTTGCACAGGGTACCCGGCGTCTCCACCAAACTATGTCGCGTTGGAACCGGGACAGGTGTGAATTCGAAGGTTACTTGTCAATGAACACAGCACTTAAACTGAGAACAGGTTTATTGAGAACTCAAACATACACGCAGCACTGACTGCCTCTTGGGCAGAATGCTCTTCTATTTATACACAGATAGAACGTACTAGAGATTACAAGAGTAGTTAACAAATGAAATGTGTAGAAGTTACAAGTGACCTTAGGAAACATGTAGAATCTTCTGGAAATAATAAACAGAATTAAATAATTTTTGTCAGTGGGCGGGATTGAACCGGCGACCTTCGGTACCGCAATTCGTGACGCTACCCGCTGCGCCATGCTGGCAGACGGTACACTGGCGTTCATGCGGCAATATTGTGAAAGTTGTTACTAGGATTGAATTAATTAAAGATTCAAATAACCAGAATATTAACACAGCTACGCGGTAAAGGTAAAGTCTTGTATGGTCGTGATGACCTGGTGACAGGGTTTTCATCAAGCCTTTCCTGTCGCAGCCTGCCTGGCCTGGTAATCTAATGTTCTGGCGTACTTCACATTACACATCAAGCTGTGCAAGAGGTGAAGGTTTGGTAAAGGGCCTTTGAAAAGCCCGCCAGAGACCTTAATTCGAATCGGTGACATTCCGATCTCCACTCAGACTACCAGAGCGCTCCAGTAACGCGGTGTCTTCAGGAATACTGTCTACTGCCGGGACGCCAGCTTTTGGAACCCCAAGATCACGTCGTCCGCTGTTTGTGTTCAGGGCCCAGTGACAGCTCGTGATTGCAACAGAGACTATCAATCAGAAAGCATAATATGTGCCTACACCCTCCGCAGCTTCCTAAGCAAGCCAGCCTCGTCGTCCTTCTTTGCATCAGTCAGTTTGTTCTGTAATCAGCCGCTCGGCCTCCAATGTCTCGGAAAAAAGGTGATATTTACAGTACAGCCCTGTGATAGGCCAGAATTGTTCAAACCCAACCGTCTCAGCTGCCGCGTACTACGAACTGCCAATCTTACGATGGTAGGTATGTGGTTCCAAGTCTCTTTTGACGATTATTCACATGGACTTGCGAATCAGACGAGGCTATCATGGACTGCATTTCCGTCCTTTTCCTATTGTAACTATAAACGCTGGAAACTCCATTTTTTGCTGCTACAGGCATGGTTCTAGCAGGATAAGGCACCTTCCCTTAAACCCTTACCGATCGTTCGTAAACTCTGTGGCTCCATTGAACCCCTACTCCCCCCCCCCCACTACCTCCTCCCCATTCCCCTCCCATGTAGACTGCCTTGGCTTTTGCCTTCAACTCCCCCATCCCCGTGTGGATCGTAGTTTTTTCCTTCCTAATTTCAGAAGATACTTATGTGCTGTTTCTCTTACCAAAATATCGTTAAAATTTTGAGTGTATAATAAACACAGCCGATGTTTAATTTATACGCTTTTTTTATTATTATAAATATTCTCAATCAAATGGTGTCATTCCTGCAAATAATCTGTTATTGGGAAAACCTCTGTCACATACAGTAAAGGATACTTTTTTCATTGAAGTGTTATTCAAAAATATTCTCTGTCAGCATTGTTATTAATCGATAAAATATAACAAAATATACCTCGAGCACCACAAAAAAAAAAAAAACAGAAACGTTTTCCTTTGCTGCACCTCTGTCACTTTTCTACCTTTCTTTATACATTACCAAGTAAGATTCTTTGTTCTGCTTAAAAGAATTCCATAGCTCATTGACGCCGTTTTGAATATTGAAGACTCGCTGGAAAGACGTTTCCGACAAGCTTTGTAAAGTTTACTGCACAGTGCCATTTCACACCACACTTTCAACTTTAAATGACACTTCAGCGATCGCTATAATTAAAAATGCAACTGAAATTCACTTAAGAAAATTAGAATATTTTATCTGCGAGTAGTGTGTGACATGCGGGTTATCTGAATCAAAAAATTTTTTTTAATGAATTTTCACCGGCAGGGAAAATTTCATGTAACATCTGTAAAGTAGGACTTACGATTATTTAATTTTCCAATCTAGGACTCTTGTTTGGACGGCAAATGGTGTGCGGGACTATTTGTTGGACATGTCGGACTAGCCTACCGTATACGGGTACCTCTGTACCTCACGTTCAACATCGTACCGCGCTGGATCGTGAATAGGAGAATCTTCAAAAAAAAAGCTACCAACAAAGTGATTTTTCACCATTTCTTTGTTTTGTTTTTATTTTTTAATTGCTTAGCAATAAAGGGGCGACAATATCATACAAGCAACTTTCATTTTTATTTTCTGCTAATACGAGTTATTTTTATTCAAACTACTTGTAGAAGCTTTCAAATAATTTTTGTTAGTATTTAAAATCATTACTGTTCTTTCAACTGAATTAAAACTAATAAGCAGCAAGACTTGTTTTCTTCCACTATACTCTTCTATACATAGCTTTATCAGATAGGTATTAGTGAATGTAAATTGATACAATTTTTCACTTACCTTCAAATATACACCTCGGAGAACTTCATAAATTGCTCTGGACGATTCAGGTACCACGTTCCCCAGCATCTTAGGAGATATTTTGTAACTGATTATCAGAGGTTCATATGTTCTTCCTGTGGCCATGTATCGCAATGTTGCTACGAGGCGTTGTTTCTGCAGGTGTAGATTCACACACGAGTGTACCGTGTTTTGAGATTAATAGGTCTACTTTAAACGTGATTTTTTTCTAATCTTCACTATCTCTTTCGTTCAATATCCTTGCGTCACAGAAGTTCACTCAATCAAGAAAAAGTTTTTGATCCACGCGTTTCTTTTCTTCTTCTCTAAAGCTATGGAAAGAAGATAAAGTAGTGCCAAGTTTCTTTTCGTTCACCTTGAAATAATGGGTGCTGAAGACATTTCTGTGCCGCGAGGAAGTACGGGTAAAGACGACCGGTTGGATCACCTTGCAGGAGTGTGAATGGGCAAACGCATCCAAAGGAATTTTCATGATTCAAAATTTGGTCAACAATGTAGTAGAGGTGGAAGCGCAATATTTCTAAGCAGTGAATTGTTCACCATCTGGATTGAATCTTAAACCTCTCTGCAACACGTATGGAATGAGGGCATACGACACTGTTAATGCTGACTCAACCGTCCAATGGAGATTAAAATCATGGGCGGACCCTTCGGCTTATTCTGATAAGCTTGATCAGCGCATCTCTTTCCCAACATCTTCATAGTTTCAACATAACACACTTAAAAACACTCTTCACAGTTAACTACACACACTCGTACAATAGCATTTAGAAACGGAGGGAAAGAACTGGCCATTCTATCTCTGTATCTAGGCATGTACGTTTCATACGGAGGCGGCAGTGGTGGGGAGGGGGAGGGGGACCGAAAGACCCAACGTACTAACATCACACTAGCCAAAGATACAAAGGTAATTTCCTTAAAAAAGTACAATCAAAACATGTGTGTAGAAGATGTAAAATGCGTCTCTCAGTTACAATTCTGAGCAAAAGTAAGACAGTTAACTAACGTACTTTTCTTCATAAAAACTGGAATTAAAAAAACCAACGTGCAAATCATAACCATGGTCTCCTAATGTAGGCTAGCAACACAGCTAATCAATTCAGGAACGAAATAAGCAATTGCACCAAGAAACAGATATATGTAATAAAAATAGCATAGCGTTACTGTCATGTGATTTCAATGCAGGAATAAGTAATTAACAGAGCTAGAGATTTGAAGACTATTTATGGTTAAAATTATTTATATGACACACGCGCCAGTGCACTGGATCGGGGAGATACGACCATCCTGTCTGTGGTATTTAGGAGGTTTTCTACAGCCATCAAAACGAATACCCGTATGATCCCTGATCTCCGCCCCATAAGCTACACATTTCAACAACAAAAAATACACTTATCACACGCTGAACATAATTACACATTTCACGCGTAGATGGCAACACTTCACTTCTCTCATTTGTACGTAGTATGAACTATGAACTGACAGTAGTTATGAAATGCTTGCCGTCCGCATGGGCAAGCGGCCGTTAAACCGTAACTCCAATTTGACCATGTTAACGATGACTAAAACACATCGAAGACAGCCGACCCCGAACTGTTGCGAGAAGTTGGTGAAACAGGATTATTTGCATAACACCTAACCAGTTAACAATAGTGAATGATATAACAGAAGTAAAGTACTAGCGCATTCCAAAATAAAATTGTAATATACTAGGCTTTTAATTTAACAGCGATGAAGCGCTTCAGTGGTAATCTCCTTAAATACTATTTTCCCCTTACATAATACGCCTACTTATTATCTTAGATCCTTTGATCGTAATTGCTCCATCCACCTACTATTGTTCTGTACAAATTTAATTTTTAATTCGTTTTGCTACACTATTCAACATATACCTCGTAATTTATTCCATTTCTTTTTTCTCAAAAGAAAGTTTCCCAGTCCCCTATGTCTGCAATCGAATGCCAGCTTGTAGTTATGGTCATCTCATCGATGTATCTTCTGCCAACATCTTTTTAAATTTTATCTCCAATACACGCCTTTTACACTTCTAGAACTCTCTTTACCATCCTTCTGTCTTCTGATGAATTCTAATCCAGCTCCTTTATCATATCAGTGAATGATTTGTATTCAGCGGTAATTTCCAAAAACATATCTAGCTGCCTTTTGCACATCCTCCAACTTCTGTATTTGTTACTCAAAATTTGGATAATGCTATATCACAATATTCAAGCAATACTCTAGCCAACGTTCTTGTACCCATTACCTCATTTCTCTGGTACATAAAATGTGGGTCCATACTGCACCACCAGATTAAAATAATGGTCTGACAAAAGTTTTGTAACTCAATGCCCTCAATTCTCTGGTACATCCACTCAGCACTCTTTCCAGTACTGCAGGATTTTGAAACGTTTCCTATCACCTGTCCAATGTGTCCTACCCAGATGAGCTTATTATCAAATGTTTTAATCAGCAGACCGTGTTCCAAACGCTTGGATTAAATGCTGGAATGCACATACATTTTTGCATAAACGATACACCTTTCACAAACGGAACAACTTCACTTGTTCGTACGAAGTGGATATGGTTTGCAAACAACTGA
>JARYHS010007716.1:0-26943 GCA_031002005.1 Vandiemenella viatica
ATAAGTCAGCTACATAAAACTTTAAATGTGCTGAAGGTTATGTATCAAGTTTGTAGCACTAATAATGCTTCCATACTGAATATGTGAGCCAGAATGTTTATCACAATGTACAAATTACATATGCAAGCTGGCTAAAGATGCAAAGCCATTGAGCTTTTTTCATCACACTGCACTGAAAATTTGCTATAGGTTGGTTATTAATCTATTAATTAAAAACTGATTAGGGATTAATGATCAATAAAATTGCTATATTATCTGGCATCATGCCATCATTCAGTAAGATGAGCAGAAAGGTGTCTCTAAAACCTTAATAATATGTCTGAAACTTGTGCATTCTAAAAACAAACTAGTACTTGCTGATCTCTTCATCACAAAATTTAGCCTTGTATACAGTGTTCAAATTCTGTGATCTATTATCATTGAAATATGGACTTATTTGCCTCTGGATTTCATTACTCAATTTCCACATCCTTAAACATTGCACATTTACTCATTTCTTAAGTACTCATACACAATGTTCAGCATCTACAAATAACACTTTCAAGTATCATCAAAGAGGAATGCTACAACCAGTTCCGAAAACTGCGTTAAAAACTGTTCATTTATAAATATTTGTGGACAGCAATTTTTAATGTACATTCTTTGCCACAAAACTGACAATCTTATTCTAGAATAAGTCCCACAATTTTTGGTAGCATTGTGTACTGTTCATCATTTTTCAAAACTGTAACATATTTCAGCCCAAAAAGGAATATGATTTGGAAAATATATTATTCAGTGCCTTCCACAATTTAGTTAGTTCCTTCCTGAAACTCTGGCTGCACAGTCTTGCACTAAAATCTCTTCTCAATTTCTGCAGCTGTAATACAACAGGTGGTGGATTAGTTGCTGCAGTCAAATATCCATTTATGCTTGCAAAACCACAATGGTGGTTATTTATACTCTCTTTTGTTTTGTATTTCCATTAATATTACATTTCATATCCTCACTACGTGCTGAATATTGTGACATTTGGAAAGTTGGGTCTTAGAAATTTAAAACTTCTTAGAGCTTTTGAAACAAGGTGTAGTTCAGCTTCAAGAAAATTCACAGTTTCAATAAATTTCACCTCACATTTTCTAACTTATCCAGCTGATAAGAATTTTCTGATAGTTTCCCTGGCAAGTTTGGTCTAATCAGCAGGATTGTTGTGTTACAAGCAGGTGGTCACAAGTTTGAGACAGTCATGCACCTCCAAAAATTAACCATAGCCCTGCACTCATCAACCAGTTCTTTTCTGGCCTCAAGTACAGCATGGCCACCATCATTTACTCCAATCTGATCACAGGGAAACTTTTCACAACACTGGACATTCTACATGCATTACAACACACCTCATATGCCTCACTACTGACAAACTTTCAAAAAGAATCAATTTCCATAAGGAAACAGTTTATACACAGATCATTCAATGGCAGGTCATGATAGTTCCAAAAATTGATCAACTTTGTATTGAAGGCTGTCAGAATCTACCAAAATACCCTTGATACCAAATCTTAAATTTAATATTACCCATCTAATTTTCTAATAATATTTCTTTTGCGTTGTTACCCCACCTCACAATTATCGAATTAGTATTCACCCTGCACCTTGATCCCTTAGTTCCTCATTCATCCAACAGAAGTCTGAGTATCACATCGTATCTCCTTGTGTCTCAGCTATCCACAGAACAAAATTATGTGTAGTACATTGTCGTCTGTTTTCATTTTTTTTACTTCCAAAAAGAAAATATGCATATAGGCTGTTATATAACATTCACATTGTATTATACTTTAAAAAAACTTGGGTCATAATAATGGGATCTGCTTAAAATAAAAAAAAACAACTACCCATGTGACTACTTTGCAATATTTAAAACTGACCACCATCTGCTTCCACTTAAAATTCTTCAGTTTTAGATACTGTCTTTCACGGGGTTCTTATAATGGCTGTCAGTGCTACCATTGTAGATAAAAAAAAATTATGACAAAGTTTTAAACAGCACCTGTACTTCTGAGGTTGGGAAGACCTGGAGCACCGAAGGCGTTGCTCTCGACGGAAGCTAATTGAAAAATTCTCGACTGACGTATTTCGGAATGACAGCAAGGTAAGAACTGTAGAGGTAGACAGAGATTAGAATATATGAAGCAGATAACTGAGGACGTGGATTGTAAGGGGTATGTAGAAATGAAGAGGTTAGCACAGTATAGGAAGGGATGGAGGATTGCATCAAACCAGTCTAAAGACTGACGACAGCAAAAAAAAAAAAAGCAAACAAATATTGCTACCAGCAACATTCATATCTCGGAATGACCGCGAAAATAAGATAAGAGAAATCAGGGCCAGAACTGATTCATTTCTCTACTCATTTTTTCCATGAGCGATTAGGGAATGGAATAGAATGGATTTACCGGGCGAGTAAACACAAAATCGGACAGGAGTAGCTTCCGATAAAGCACTCCGGCCATCCTGATCTGGGTTTTCCATGGTTTCCCTAGATCGCTCCAGGCGAATGCTGGGATGGTTCCTGACAATAGCCCATGCCATATCCCTTCCAAACCATTACCTTTCCTGATAGGTGCAATGCACCCTCCGCCAAACACTTTTAGTGAATCGCGGAGTAATAGTAATAGTAGAGATAAGCCATGAGTCAAAGAGAGTCATGACATAGAATAGGGAGACTGGTAGCTTTCTTTGCAATGAAACTCTTAATCAAATTCAACATTCTGTCATTTCATCTCTAGATAAAATGTGACGATAGTGTATATTACAACGTAATGTACATGCGGTCCCTATCTGACACAAAGGAAAAATTGTGAGCTTGTCAAAACTGTACCAAAGTATGTAGGTTCCCACAGGCCTATAAGCACAATGTTGTCACATTATCATTATTGTGACTACAACCAACAACAGGAATCAGATTACTTGTGAATTGGCCTTATGAATGGCAATGCATTTCTTGTTGCAATTTGCAGATATTAAAATTATTACAGAAACTATAATTGAATGCTACCAAATTTCACTGAAAAAGAAAATGTGATATTTAGTTTACCTGTAATCCCAATCCATAAGCAGTTACAAGTTGCTAATATATCACTTTTTACAATATCTAAATCCCTCTTCAGCTCCACTTCAGATTTACTAATGATGACAACATCCCTGAAAAAAAATGAATAAATAATAATGTATGTAAATTCAATTACAGTCATTTCTGTAACAACATTTTATCCAAACCACTCAGACAAATAACTGAAAGCAAGAATTCCAGTGCATCCATTAAAATGTCATATGAAGCAGGAATTGTAACTTTAGGCTTTACACTCTACAGATCAGTTCCCAAACTCTAGACAACACTGTTATGATCATTGCAGGTGTATTAACACCAAACAGAAGATTAATTTTGACTTGTTAGTATGGTACTTCATTCACTTATTTTATTTTGCTACTTTGTAGACATTTGTGACACGCATTTCATTACATATAACATTAGTGACACAAACTAACTCAGGAATAGTTTTTGCCATACAATATACCCTTCGATAAGAAACATTGCATTACAACCGGAACCCCTTCTTGCAATTTTTCAACTGAATTTCTCAATGACACTAGAGTTTAAGATACAGTTCAAATATGATGATATACAGAAAAATTGTTTCAGAATCCCAAAAAGTGTTCATGCTCTGTTGCCAGTATTGGTGTAGAAACCAAGAATTCAATTGTCCTTCATGTATCCAACACTTATAAACACTAATGACATCAAATTCGTGTAGTGAGAACTGGGGGGTTCCCAACAGTTACTAAGCACTGGACCTGCCCTCAGCCTTTCTTTTTCACTCCGTCCTAAGCAGCGATAATAGTTTCCAAATTTTCCCTTCCATAAACAATCGCTCATAACATTACTAGAGACTCAATTTAGTTTACAGCCCTTTCAATAGATAAGAATACTCATAAAAATCATATTTTTACATGCACAGTGACGAAAATTATAGACCTGGTGGTACTGGATATAACAGGCATAGAAAAAAGAAGCCATAGGTAGTATTCAGTGGTTTTTAAAGACAGTTATAGAGAAAGAGCAGGGGGTGGGGCATAGATTAATTCAGTAAATGGATAGGGCATGCTGGATGATGTTGCTAATATATATTGTCATCCTGCCTTGCAAATGTGTCTCTTAATACTTGCCAGTAGTTGCATATTCAAATGGTACAAGCTGTTGGAGCATTCAGTAATTGATTGTAAAAATGGAAACAATCTACTGGAGACTTCTCGGGTTTCGAGCCCCGTCAAAATTGAGCCGTCTGGCGACGTTTCGGAAGCTTGCACTGCTTCCATTGTCAAGCCCCCGCTTAAAATTACTGAAGTCTGCAGGGGCTTGACAATGGAAGCAGTGCAAGCTTCCGAAACGTCGCCAGATGGCTCAATTTTGACGCGGCTTGAAACCCGAGAAGTTTTTATAAAGCATTGCCGCCGCGAGAATGTACATAGTTATCTAATCTACTGGAGCATTTTCCCACTGGACTCTGTATGTCAACAACAGTGAAATGAACTTCCTGAACAAATGGATAAATTTCTGACCACACACAATTCTGTGCTCAGTTTAATGAACTTATACTGTGGGAACATCAAAATCGATGTTTCACAGCACTTATTTCAGAAAATTGTATTCTCATTACTCTCAGAACTATATTTTTATATGATTGCGACAATTTATATATACTTTTTTTTTTTTTTTTTTTTTTTTTTTTAAATCTTTGTCAATCATTTAACCCAGATGTGTCCATTAATAGGCACATTCCAAATTACCTAGATTGTAAACTTTAATCTTTCAGCTATATTCTTTCAAGAAATTATTACATTTCCAGAGTGTTAAAATATGCACAAATCTCCTATTCTGAAAAACTCCAGGATCACAGAAGTTTTTTTGGAATTGATGCATAAGATGAGAAGGCACAAAAGGATCAAGAAGAAGCAGTAAAGATACTTTTGAAATTGGGTAAGTAGGGGGAGGGGAAATGTAAAATGGCTGCAAGAAATATGCAGAGAAATAGAGAAAGGAAAGGTAATAGGTAAGCCTACAGTTAATTTGAGATATGGAAAATCAATCACAATTTTAGATAAATTAAAAAAAAGGTGAGCAAACATTAAAGGTGCTGAAGGAAAACTTATTAAGCTTAGGAGAAAAGCCAACCAATAAAAGGAATGCATACCTGACATGAATCAACAGTTACATAATTCTGAATTATTTACAAAAATGACATCCTTTTCTTTTTACTGATATGCATGTTCACAATATAAGTGTTGACAGTGACAGAGCTGTAATAGGAAATGTAGTATCTAGCTAGTTTCAAATGAAGTATTATTACATATCAGCAGGTAAATGAATTTAACTGCATGATGCCAAAGCCTATGTCCTCATTTAGAATTATAAAGTCTTGAATTCAATACTAGTTGCTTTGGGTAGAGACAGAATAGGAATCATATCACAAACTTCATCTAGTACTAGTACACTGTAAAGCAGCTTACTGTTAATCAAAAATTGGAGTTAAATTTTCAAAACACTGCTTTTGTTAACCATCCAGGTATCTAACTTTAACACATGGCAACTTGTGGACATGTCTTGTATTTCAGCAGATGAAAGTGTATAGTTTTACCATATTTTACGGACTATAGAATGCACTTTTTTCTTAAAAAAAATTCCTCCAAAATTCAGGTCCATCTTATATTCGAAATGAATATAAAAATGTCTTGTGTTTGATTTAAAATTCCTGCCAGTTTAAAAATGGCCATAAATTCCGTGCTGTGGGAAACTTATCTCTATCTGGCAACACTGGATTCAACTGGCAGCAGCAGTGCACCAATGTGACAAACATGAGTTGCAGGGATTCACAAGTTTCCTAACACAGTCTCCCTCCTGCACTGCCATTACAAACTCAGAACATTGTCTAGCCCATAATGCGTAATTGCAGTCTACGGTGCCAGTGAACTTGCACTGAAAGTGATTTGTGCTACCGGTAACAGTACAATATTTTTGTAAGTAGCTAGTTTCGCAATAGAAAAAAAAAGGTATTCATACGATGCAGGCTATAAATTGAAACTAGAAGAACATGGAAACAGGTCAGCTGAGTGGCATTTCGCCCCCCACTAACAGAAAAAGACCATTCATGATTGGCGGGCTAGTAAACAAGAACTGACAAAACTGAGGAAGATTGAATATGCAAATAGGACAGAAGGCAAAAATGCCAAAACTAAAAGATGATGTATTGAAATTGATTCAAGAACACCGTCAAAATGGCATTGGAATTAATACAAATGACTCAAATACATGCTCTTATGCTATGGAACTTCTAAGGGAGGAGCTGGTTGGTGCTACAGGTTTATGAAGCGTCATGGACTTAGCATGCAAACCAAAACCAAAATATCTCAGAAAATGTAATAAGAGTATGAAGAGAAAATATTATCTTTCCATCATTTTACTATTCATTATCGAAATAAAACCAGTGTGGAACTAAGCCAAATAGCGAATGTGTTACCAACGTTTTGTAACCCAGCTCCATAACTTTTCTGGTACATCCTCTCATCACCCTCTCCAGTAAATGAAGGATTTTGTAACCTTTTCCTACCACCTGCCCAATGTGCTCTGCTCAATTGAGTTTGTTGTCAAATGTTATGCGAAGATATTTACAATTCAAGCTTTCAACAAGCAATTCTGACCCCACCCTATAATCATAATCAAACTTTAGTTTTTTTATCTGTGCACCTTATAAGCTGACTCATCTTGGTATTTATCTTCATTCCATGCTGACCTACCCATTTAGATATTCTATCCAAGTCACCCTGCAGCTGTTCACAGTCTTCACCTGTTTTCAACCTATTGTATACCATTATATCATCTGCAAAATACGTAGATTTCAAATGTAACCCAGCAACACAGTCATTCATTAGAATAATGAACAGCAACGGTCCCAATACACTACCCTGTCGCACTCCCATGTTTACTGCCGCCTCATTTGATAATGTATTTCCTACTCTAACACTTTGCTTTTTGGCTTTTAAGAATTCCTCGACCCAGCAAGTAACTTTTTCATCCAATCCAATAGATATCAGTTTATTTAAAACCATTTTATGGCTTACTCTGTCAAATGCCTTAGAAAGATCTAGTGCCACACTACCAACTTGGCCTCCCTTGTCCAATTCATCTGAAATCTCTTGCATAGGGCCTATAGCCCACCATCTGAGATTCACATGAATATCCTTGACTAAAGCCATGTTGTCGATCTGAAAACCAGTTTCTTTCTTCCCAGACATTTGGTTGAATATGGTGGTGTAGTTTGGGACCCACATTTTGCTTATCAAATATAGGAGTTGGAAGGTGTGCAAAGAAGAGCAGCTAGATTTGTTTGTGGAAATTACCGCAGGACCCAGTCAGTAACTGATATGATACGGGAGCTGGACTGGGACTCATTGAAGGAAAGGAGGAGGTTAAAGCGAGTGTTGGGAATGTACAGGGCATATGTTGGTGATGAGGCTTGGAGAGATATTGGTCAAAGAATTAGGAATAGTGCATGGAAGGGACAAGGCGACCATGACCACATGCTTGCACTCAATTTCATGCATAAGGGAGTGGGAAAAATATCTTTTGTTGGTAAGGGTGTCAGGGATTGGAACAAATGACCAAGTGTAGTGATGAATAATTTTCCAAAAACGCTTAAGGAATTTAAAATTAAAATTTATAAATCAGAATAGTAAATGGGGGAGGAATTTAACATTTTAATTATAAAAGAAAATTTAAATATATATATAAAAGGAGCAATTAGATGACTAGGGAAATTGCCACCAGAGTGTTGGCTCCATATCAATTATAAGCTGTTAATATAATAAGCAAGCTGTCACGTACGACGTCACCTGTCACGGCTTGCGTCAATGACGTAGCGCAATGACGTCACACTTTACGCCATTATTCTTGGTAATGTATGTTATCTAATAACATTTCCAAGCATCCACGAATAAATTAACTGACAGAACAATGAAATAAAAGTATGTATTGTGTTAAAATCCACATATCAATCATTAGATGTTTATATCTACATAATATTCTTTTGATATTTAGAAGTATTCCTTAAATTCTTTGTCGATAGATATGTAAGATAAAAGCTTTGTATTTTGGGCATCAATGTAGCGAATGTTTTGGTTATATTGTTACTTAGCATGGATCAGAATTACAAATGGCATTTGACGTTACGGCAGAAGGCATAAATAATTATTTTTTTCCCCCAAAATATTTTAAACTGTGTCCTATTATTGAAATTACTAATTCGTTTGGATGGAAATAGTTGCACACTGATCCCGATTTGTGCATCCTACACTACACTTAAAACAAATATTACGTGGCATAATGTAAGTTTATAAGATTTATTTTAATTTCCTTTGCTTTCACTGTTTAATATTACTGAGACTATTATTTCAGCAACTGTGTAAGCCATTCAAACATTTTAATATCGGTCTGAATCATGGATAACAAAAAAGAAGTGTGTAAAAACCCTTGAAGATTTTTGATAAATTTTATATCGCGATGCATTATTGCCAGTAAAACGCGATACTGTTCATATATTAATATGCGTGAGATTGAAGTATTGTTCTTCTGCTGACAAGTTTATCGTAGCATGTGGTTAGGTTGTAATGCAACCTGGACCCTGATGGAAACTAAAATCTTTTGCTACAGAGCAAGGCACAAGGAATTATACTAAGACGTGAATTGTCAGAACACTGAAATAAAAAAATGTAATGCGTTTAAATTGACATATCAATCATTAGATGCAGGGGCGGATCCAGGGGGGGGGGGGCTAGGAGGCTCAAGCCCTCCCGCAAAAAATTATCTTTTGTCCGAAGCCCCCCCCCCACAATCCACTCAAGCTAAGTCCCCCCCCCCCCCCGCCAAACCAAAGCCCACTCAAGCCCCTCCCAAACCAAAATCCTGGATCCGCCCCTGATTAGATGGTTATATTTACGTAATATTTGTTTTATGTAAAAGTATTCGTTAAAATCTTTGGCCAGAGATATGTAAGATAAAAGCTTTAATTTTCGGAATATTACCTGCAGTTTTGGTAGATTCTTAATAGAATCTGACGTTATTGCAGAGGGTATGAGAAATTTAAAAAAAAAGTTTGTTTTCATGACTGTTCTGTTACTTAAACCATTACTTCGTTTTAACGAAAGTAGTTCCACACTGATCGCGACTATACAGCGTAGACTACAATCTAATATTACGTGGAGCGACGTAAGTTGTTAAAATCTATTTTTAATTCCTGGGACTGCACCACTTTGGGAACCTTCGCGAAACTGGTACTAACCTTTTGAAATTTACATCAGTCGCTTCGTCAATATGACCTCTTCACGTTGTGCGTTCATACTTTGCGGAAAAATCGCTAGAAATTTAATTAAAAATGCCCAAATATGAAAGGCTGAGCAACTGCGAAATGCTATCAGCACTGCAAAAATAACAAAAATTATCGGTACAGGGATCATTTCAACCTAAACAGTTTCCTTTTGTCATAGAAATCGTGGTTAGGTTGAAATATGGCCTGGACCAAGTGAAAAGATTTTACGAAATTTTCGATATGCGGCATCCATTACGGAAACGGCGCAGTGGCGAAAGTGATGCAATCTCCTTAATTCCTTTACTTTACTGATGCCATATTTCAGCCGCATGTAACTGTATCAATCATTGTATTTTCTATCTGAATCAAGAATATGAAAAAAGGAAGATGGAAGAACCCATACAGATTTTTTATTTAGTTTATATCGTGAAGCATTATTACCACTAAAATGTGGTATGGTATATGTATTAATATGCGTGTGATTGTTTTTTCTCTGACGGCAAGTTTAGCGTAGTATGTGGTGGTCATGTTTATGTCGCGATACATGACGTCGCCATCAATGCGCGTGTGATTGAAGCTTTGATTTTGTAGCGACAGTATTAGCCGATGTTGTGGTTATGTTGAAATTCTGCCTGGATCAGAATAAAATATGAACCTTATCACAGTAAAAGCACGTTGAATTTAGTTATTATCAGTTATTTAAGCAGCTTTCGTAAGCACTATGTCACGTTTTGACGTCATGTATCACGATGTAAACTACTCCCGTATGTGGTTAGGTTTAAAATACGAGGGTTGGAACTTAAATAGTGGCAACACTGCTGTGGAGACACTATGCAATGGAATCTACTATTGTCGCTGATAGCACACGTTGTTGACATACCTACCTTACCTCCGAGCAAATGGACTCGCCCGTCCCACGTCCCCGGCGTGCGCACAATCTAGGGAAAAACAGTCACTTGTGAGCGAGCGGTCTAACGTAACGGTGTCACTATGTTTTCGAAAGAGGGACAGCGGAGCTGGATCAAGATTGAATGTGCCAGAGGTCGTAGAGCACGACAGTCTCATCAAGGTCTTCAAGAGGCGTGCGGGGAATCGGCATTGCCGTACAGAACAGTGGCACGTTGGGTGAAAGCCTTCAACGAAGGTCGGCAAACTGTGGCAGACATGCATTGGGCCGGTCCTCCTAGCGTGTCTGAAGAAGAAGTGCATATTGTTGCGGCGTTAGTGGACAGTGATCGACGCCAGACGATTCGTGAGCTCGCCTACGAAACCGGATTAGCGCATTCGACTGTGCTTCCCACCCTGAAGGAACGCTTGGGCATGAGAAAAATTGCTTCACGATGAGTTTCGCATGAATTGACGGAAATGCATAAATGGATGCGTTACGACGCTGCTCAGACGCACTTGGAGCGCGAAGGAGAGGCTTTCTTACGCCATATCGTAACAATGGATGTGACATGGGCCACATCGTACGAACCAAAACTGAAACGCCAATCCAACGAATGGTGTCATTATGGGTCGCCGCGAAAGTCGAAAGTGCGTCAGAGCCCCAGTATGGTGAAAGTTATGGTGATTCTCGTGTACGACTGTGATGGTGTTATCCTAACGCATTACGTTCCTCCACGGCAGACCGTCAATGCACAGTATTACTGTTCGTTTTTGGAGCAGCTTTGCGAAAGAAGCGGCAACACTTTCTGCGCAACCCACCCATCATTTTGCACGACAATGCGCGGGCGCATACAGCGCAAGCTGTAGCTGCTCTGTTCGGTCGATGGGACTGGGAAATACTGTACCATCCACCATATTCCCCGGATTTAAGTCCTTGTGAGTTTGATTTGATTCCGAAGATAAAGGAACCACTTCGTGGCATTCGCTTCAGAACTGTTCCAGAGATTCGACAGGAAGTATACCGCTCCATTCTCACCATCAACAGAACATGCTCTGCTAACGGTATACTACGCCTTCCACATCGCTGGCAACGGGGTTCTCCACAACGCTGGTGACTACTTTGAAGGACAGTAACAGGTGCAAACATGTAACGCTTTTGTATCCGTTGTGAATAAATAGTTGCCACTATTTAAGTTCCAACCCTCGTTCAACCTGGACCAGGAAAGCAACCGAAACCTTTTGTTACAGCGCAAGGCACTATGAATTGCATTTATTTTATAACAATTCAATTTATTTTAACAATTGCTAAGAAATGAATTGCTACATCACTGAAATAAAAGTATGAATTTTGTGTAAATTGGCATATTAATTATCAGTTGCTTTTTCTTTTTACTGAAATCATTACTTGGTTTGAATGAAAAAAGTTTCAAATTGATCGTGATCTATGTGGGCTAAACCACAATTAAAACTAATATTACGTGGCCTAACGTAAGTTGTTAAGATTTATTTTTAGAATCCTTCGTTTTCACTGGGGTCATTCAAGTTGGCAACTGAAACTTTTTGCTACATCACAAGGGACGATAAATTACAGCACATTGATCTTTATTTTATAACAATTCTTAGTTAAGCAACTAAAAAGAAATTAATTTCAAGAACACTCCTATAAACCAGTCATTTTTGACGGGCTTTGTGGCTAGTAATAATAATAAATTCCTCTGATATTTGATGTGCCGATTATCAAAACTGTTACCATGAAAGGTGCTAAAACTGTAACTATAAAAACAAGTGGACATGAAAAAGGGCACTATACTGTTGTCCTTTCATGTTGTGCTGAGGTACTAAACTTAATCCAAGGGTCATTTTCGAGTGCAAAACAATGCCAAAATCTTCTGAAATACTATAATAATAATAATAATTTTTATTGCCAATATGCTTGTGATACAAGTTTCTAGCAAAGTCAATACAAAAGGTACATTCATACATATATTTTTTACAATTGATCAAGTTTGTACAAGACCTTATTACATTGATAAGATTTTATTCCAATTTTGAATTCATTCCCAGTCAATATCTTTAGATGAGCTGGACAAAACAATACAATACAAAAGGTACATTCATATATATATTTTTTACAATTGATCAAGTTTGTACAAGAACTTATTACATAGATAAGATTTTATTCCAATTTTGAATTCATTCCCAGTCAATACTACCACCAGGTGCTGTTATTCACGTACATGACAAAGGTTGGATGGACGAGGCTGGTATGAAATTATGGATTAACAGAGTGTGGGAGAGAAGGAAAGATGCTTTATTGAAGAAGAATTCTATTCTTATGCTAGATCAGTTTAGTAATCATTTGAAAAATTCTGTGAAAGAGAAATTGAGACAGGGAAATACAAAGCTTGCTGTTATTCCCAGAGGACTTACTTCACAGTTGCAACCTTTAGATGTCTTGATAAATAAACCATTTAAAGTCTAAATGAGAGAGGAATGGAACAAATTGATCATGGATGATACCCAACATTAATTCATGCCAAAGGGAGCTTTAAAATGACTTACAGTGAAACAAGTGTGTTAGTGGATAAAATAGTCGTGGACTAACGTGAGAGAAGATATTATTGTTAAACCTTTCAAGAAGTGGAGCATAAGTAACACTCTCGGTGGCTGTAAAGACCTTCTTATATATAAAGAGGACAACGATGACGATGAAGAGGAAGAAAATGACGATTTTCATGGATTTTAAAAGTCAATTTGGTTTTATAAACTAAGAATTTTTTTTTAGTCTGGCTTTCCAATCTAATAATAACAATGTTATTAAAAATTGCTTAAAAATTAAGGTGCATCTTGTAGTCTATAGTATCTTATAGTCTGGAAAATACGGTAGCATAACAATAAAAGTATTATGTACAGTATGCACACAATGATTTTAAAGGTGATTAAATAAACCTTCAAATTTATAATGTTGGTTGTTGGATTTTCAAGATGTTTCAATATTAGAGCCCTATCAAAAACTAAAATACAATGAAACTAAAAAAAATTATTCTTATCTTTATGTCTTGCTGTATAGGTCAGACAAACCGCATATACAAAAATTGGTTGGTTTTGAAGTGGACAGCAACATTTAGAATACACATTCAACACAAACAAGGACTAAAATTCAGAAAATAACAAAGGTAATGATGGTTGACCGTAAAGGGGCTACCTGCCCATCTGGCTAGGTTATTTCCCAGAAAGTTTTGAACCATACACTCAAAGGCATTCCGCACCTTTCACTCCACGGCATTCATTGAATGAAGGAAATCATCTAACATTAGTTTCCGAATATCGGGACTGGTGGACACGCCCCCTTTCAGCTTAGCATCTGACAGGTTGGGGAACTTGTTACTTTTGCCACATTAGGTAATGCCTTGACAAACTGCTTCATTATGCTCAGTCTGAGGTGGCAAGAATTCTGTTTCTTTCCACTAGAGGTCCAAACTTGATATTTTTGCCTCCTGAAACCAATTACAACCTTTGGGGTCACTGTTGTTGCTCCCAATGTTTGTCACGAGCCCGACTGTCCTGACTGTTGACCTAGAAAAATAGTCAATAATTTGAAATAACCACACATCATTCAACTGTGATCCTACGGGATTACTGGAGATAGCGATTCCGCGAGGAATTGGCGTCATAATACTACAGTAGTCAAACGCAAAACGTAGTTTAAAATACTTTCCGAAGTACATTTAACCATGTAACGTTGTTCCAGCATGTATTACAACCAAAGTTCTGCTTGAAAACAATAGACCAGGCTGTATTACAACGGAATTACTGCTCGAAAATAATACGTCTTGTGATTGACTACAGCAGTTTTATGACGTCATTAGTGGATGTTGTTTTAGTGGAATCGCGATCTCCAGCAGACTCGGAAATCCTTTATGTTGTCATATGTTTCCTTCGGGTGCACAGAATGGCATACATGTTACCATTGTGTAGCAAAACTGCCTTCACATTTCTTTTAAATGAATCAGTGAGCAATCTCCAATCACCGGACGCGTACGAAATGTTGAACTGACACATCAAACCTTGTAGATTACTGCAGTACACTAACAAGTCATTTTGAGAACAATATTGTGTGAATATCAAGTCTTTTTTCTGTAAAATGTAAGGGACGTACCGGGTGCTAATAAATGTCTTTCACTCAGTCTTGACAATAGGAGCTCTGCTTTATCATTTGTCAGTCCCAGATCACGGACTAAATCATTTAGATCTGGCTGAGTGAACAGAAGAGGGCCCGTCATTTGTGCCTACTTCAAACTCAGTATCAGCCCTCTCCCGCACGGTATCTATGTCATCACTGTCGTCCATATCTAATGTCTGCGGAGGCTGTGGTATATCAGGGCCATGTGGAACAGAACGAATGGTTCTTTTTTTATATATAAAAAAAGTTACAAGAGCAGAAGTAGTAGTTATCGGTATGATTCCATTACTCTCTCCAGACCATAGGGATGCCAGATCGTAATAACTCATTTCCTGCCGCCCACTGTCATAAATCTTCAACACACATGACCTTTGGAGCCCAATGTTTATTGATGTCACCTAGTTTCACTCCAAAATAGGCTTGGTAGACCTTTCTCAAGAAAGCGGTCTTTTTTTCATCACGAATATAACAAAAACTGCTAGGAGAGTTTACACATCATCGGTTAGACATTGTAAACTAACACTAACGCGTACTTCTTTCCACAAACACGACACAGTGACGAACAGGGGGTGCCATTGGCAACGTGACAGTTAGCTGTGTTCCGCTAAGTGTACAAGATTCTGAGCTTCATATGGTGTTTTCGTGTATATTACAATATCATTATGTTGCAAGTAAATGCGATTTGTGCAGAAACTATAGGTGATACGATGTTTTGAGTATCATTTTCGAATTCGGTGTTCGAAATACATAAAGAACGCTTACATTTTTGTATAAAAGTTTTGTGATCTTGCATTTTGTTGCAGAGTGTAATATCTTAGCCGTCACATTCAAACCTCTTAAAAATAATCATTTTTTGTATCAATGGCTTTCTTTGCATTGAAACGAAAAAATCCAAGAAATACTTCTTTACTTTCCACATCAGACATTTGAGCAATGTATGAAATGTGTGATAAGTTATCAAATATAATACGGGTACCGAGAAAGTTTGCTGATTTAATTTCGTGAACAAGCTTAGATTTTACTTGGTTTGATAAGACAACAATGAATTCATTTTGTGTATCTGACGACAGATGAAATACTTCTGATGATTTATTATGTTCCAAGTCTGATGTGCTCTTTCAGCACCGCTGTAATACAACATATTATGCAAATAGTTGGACTAGTCTTTATTTGTAGAGCCATGGCCTACATCGTGTTCACAAATTGCTATATTTTGTTTAGCCAGAAACAAAGATACATACAATAATCTTGATAAAATACTCTTCCACTTCTGTTTTTCAGTATCATCAGTTGCAAGGTTGCGACATGTACCATTTGCGAAATAGTATCCTTATTTATAAAGTTTTCCACTTTCAAGAATTTCCAGATTTTTAGTTTCATGGCCCGAAAATTCAGTATTTAGAGTCCATTACTTTTGAAATCCAGTTAGAAATGCAGTTTTGTTATTAGTACTATTGAAAGCAGATACACGACAACAGAAGAAATACAGATTGTTAATAATGAGGGAGTAAACTATCAATGATCGAATAATTTTCCATCTCCTTATAGAACAGTTCTGTTGAAACGTGTATTAACCCTTAACTTGATAATAATGGTCCTTATCCGTTTTTGGAAATATCCACTTCATTTTTTACGGTCTTTAATAATATAATAATATTTAATTAAATGGAGCGCATGTTCCGGTGGCAATTTCCCTACACACCCATCATTCCCCTTCCTGCACCCACCTACATTTGCCCTTTACAAATTTTAACTTTAAATTCTTTCAAGGTTTTTGGTAAATTATTCATCATTTCCCTTGGTAACTTATTCCAATCCCTGACACCCTTATCTAAAAAAAGAGAATCTTCCCACACCCTTGTGCCTGAAATCGAGTGCCAGCTTGTGGTCATGGCCATCTTTTTCCTTCCATGCACTGTTTTTCATAACTACAACAATATCTTTCCATGACTCATCACCAGTATACACCTTGTACACTCCCATGACCCTCTTCACCCTCCTCCTGTCTTGCAATGAATCCCATTCCAGCTCTTTTATCATATTCTGCGATAATTTCCAGAAACAAATCTAGCAGCCCTTTTTTACACCCTCTCCAACTCCTGTATTTGATACTCAAAATGTGGGTCCTATTCTACACTATCATATTCGAGCAATGGTCTGACCAAAGTTTTGTAACCCAATTCCTTTACTTCTTTCGTACATCTCCTCATCACTCTCTCCAACAAGTGCAGAATTTTGAAACCTTTTCCTACCACCTGTCCAATGTTTCCTGTTAGGTTAAGCTTGATATCAAATGTAATGCCAAGACATTTACATTTCAAGTCTTTGCGGAGATTACTAGGAATAGGTATAATCCAAGGTGAGACACCTCACGAATTCTGAATACTAAGTGACATGTTTAAATTATCATCTTTGGTAGTATCAGCATTATTACTGTCACTTTTAGTATATTCTGGTTCATCTTCTTCTTGCATTATGATCATTTCTGTACTTTCATCATCCTTGTTCTCTTTATAAAGAAAAGCTGATTTTATCTTAATAATTCCTGGCATTAAGGTGAAAATCAGCTTCTTTTGATGTTCAGTTTTTGTGACATACTTGAAGATGGATCCAGATATGCTCTGAACTTTATCAGCTTTAGCTTGTTTTACTTTTCAATGCTGAAATCCAATTTTTCTCTTAGATGTATGAACTTACCAAGGCATATTAATTACTGCCACATAGGAAATAATATATATAGTTTATGGGTATGTTCTTAGTAATAAATAAACAAAATTTATGTTTGATGAGGAATACCGAAATTTAGTGAAAAAACTGGTGCGTGTATCTGTATGTATTTTGTATTGGAGAACATTTGGCTCAAGTTTACACCGCGATACAAATGAATGTATTATTGTGCTGGGTTTGTCCAGTTGCAGTTCATACTGAAGTTGAAATTAATTGTGATAATTTATGCTATGAGAAGCAGGATACCTTATGTAGGAAATGTCATTACAAAATGCAGTTTGCGATCCACTGTATGTGTTTAGATTTGTCTGCATCGTTTGAATTTGTAGCGGCATTATTAGCAGAGATTGTGGTCAGGTTAGAATGGAGCCTGGACTAGAATCCTCTTGTAACAGCATGAAGAACGAGGAATTTAGTTGTTAGTAATTACTAAGCTTCTTTCATGAACACCTGTTAGTCACGACGTGTATCGCGATGTAAAATACTGCCGAACAATGGATAAAATTATTTGATAACCGTTCTTACTATCAGTTTTCGTTAGAAACTAGCTTCTAAGCCCGACAAAAATGACGAGTTGAACACAGATTCCTGAATTTTTGAAAGCTTACTCCCTTTGCTGTAAAGACGAACGATAATATTTCTGCGTGGAAATGAAAGCCATTATCGCAACAGCGATTAGAGAACACGATTAAATCATCAAAATTGAACGAAACATAAAAAAAACAACTAATAAACAGAAAAAGCAATTGAAAATACTGGTGCATGTCTCACTGCTTAATCATGGAGACTCATGCAAATATCCTGTCTGATTTCGTCACGTAATTATTATCGTTCTACTCATGCGCAGAACATTTCGGCGCATGAGTACTGATCGGGTAACGTGTATCGCATAAAGGTCGGGCCACACTAGACCGCACCGCAACCGGGGCGCACCGCACCGTCACTTTTCTTATTGTTGTCGCTCAGTCGATTGAAGTGAGTTCAAACGACACCGCGTGTCGGCCGACACACGGCCGTGTGTTGGCCCCGATAAATTTGGTTTATATTTTGACGGTGCGGCCTGGTGTCGGTCTGCTGTGGGGCTGGTCGATATGGAGAACTGTATAGAAAGAGTTCGGAAATTTCCGGTCCTTTACGACTAAATATTGTTTAAACGTTACTGATTGCTTTAGAAGTGTGTCCTTTTTTTTTTTCAGCCTCACTTCAGGTTCATCAGATATTTGTAAAATGTAGTTAGAGCCCTTGCATGTTCGCATTAACAAATCAAATCTTTGCCAGTGGTGAAAGTCGATTTTAAGGACTGTAAAAATTGCATCCGAGATCCGGATTTTGAACCGGGGACCTTCCGTACCCAAATCACTCGCCGCAAGAATCTGAATCTAGAAGTAATGGAAAATATGTATTCAATCATATAATAAAGTCCATTTGTGTTTTGGCACGGCAAAAATAAATTATAAGTACGTTTATTTTATTATGTTTGAATAATAATTTTTGATTATAACCAGATTTGTCTCTTGTCTCAGAAGGTTACGGCGTACAATTGGGGAAATGAAAGTCCCTGGTTCAAATCCCTGTCTCAGCTTAATTTTTATGGATCGTAAAATTGATATTCACCTCTGGAAAAGCTTTGATTTGTTAATAAAATGCTAGGACGCTCCGTGTTACAAATTTCACGTTAATCTGTAGTTTTCCTTTTCAAATTAGGTGACAACGATAGAGGTGTACTGCGCAGCCGATAAGTAACTCCGTGACTGGAATTTTTAGATCACATGAAATTATTATTATTTTACGGAATCTTTGCGGTCTGCATTAAAATAAAAATGTATAATAATCTTATTCTTTTTTGTTAAAAAAATATTGAGTGACTCGAAAAGGAACTTCAACCAAAACAAACACGTTAAATGTGAAGTGAGTCACGCTTGACATTTAATCGCGACTATATAGAATTACACGAAAATCTTTCAATACAGTGTGACGACCATTTGTTAAAACAATTTTGGAATACTATTTTTGTGCATAAGAGATCAAACAATTAGGAGATAACAGGAGTCACACAAAAAAAAGTTTTTTAACGTACTTTATTACCTTCGTAGATTATAAAGTACAGTACTCTATAATAAAGTACGGGTGGTAACCGCAGCTACGATACCAAAATCACTTTTAAGGTAATTTTTTTAACATTAATTCCGTGAAACAGACAAGTGTATACGTTAAAGGAGACCGAGTAGGAACCCGTCCGTCACACGGCCGTGCTACGGACCAGTGTGGACGCGAGGGGGGCGAGCCGACACACGGCCGAGTGACGGTGCGGTGCGGGCCAGGTGCGGTGCGGTGCGGTCTAGTGTGGCCCGACCTTAACTCGTAACGCTTAGCTGGTAACGCTAAAAAATTTCTCCATAGCGCTGCCAAAGAAGTTTCACTTAAAAAATTTCAGTTTTATTTAATTTTCTTAAAAGTTAATTGTTTTAATGTAAGGAATATTAAAAATTTTCAGAGGTTTTGAGTTTTACTGTTTAAATAGAGATGAATTGGCATTAAACATAAGATTCAGAAATACTTTGAAGTATTTTCTATTATTCATTATTTGACAAGTGCGTGGTTGTATAAAAAAAAAAAAGTAAACTGCATTACCTGAAGGTACCCAATTTATCGGATTTATAGTTTTGAAATGAAATTTCTTTGGCGGCGGAAGGGAGAAATTTGTTAGTGTTACGCGTTACGAGTTACGCTATTAGTGGGCATGCACCGCAGCGTCCTGCGCATGCGTAGAACGTTGATAATCCCTTGAAGACATCAGACAGAATATTTACAACCAGAGGAGTAGCCATTATTAAACAGTGAGACATGCACCAGTATTTTTAAATGTATTTTTGTTTGTTTATTAGTTGCTTTCTGTTTATTTATATTTTTTCAATATCGATGATTTCATCATATTCTATGAACGCTGTTTGATAAAAGCTTTCATTTTCACGCAGAAATATTAGCATTCGTCTTTACAATAGACGAAATTTGTTATTTAAATTTTTTAAAATTGTTTAAGTTATGAGCCAGAACTCTGCATTCAACCCGTGCGAAAGAAACATAAAAATATACACAGAAAAAAATTACACAAAAAATACATATTGATAGACGCACCAAGTTTTTAATAATTAAACTAATCTAATCTAAATTATGAACCGTAGAAAACACCTGAAGCTGCTAGTGAATCTTAGCTTGAATGCTAATTTTATTTTAAATAAGCAGAGTTGAATATATATATATATATATATATATATATATATATATATATATATGTATGTATGTATATATATATGTTCGCGCCACGCATAAAAAGTTTTACTTTATTCATGACTTGACTATGGGTAATGGAGGCCTAGACAATGAATGTTGTTGGCTAATTTTTTCATTTAGTTATACAAGAAAACACATAGTTTCTCTTTAAATAATTACAAGGAATCATACAAGCAACATTTATTACAATTTAACTACACATTTACTTGAGTTTAGCAATTTAAGATATCTTTCCTTTAATTTTAAAACTTTCTCGCTTCATAGACTATGAAAAAATACAACATAGACGTTTCAACTTTTAACGAAACAAAATTAAATTTACGGACGTCAAGAACAACGATTTAGGATATTCTCTCGGCCATGTTTGTTTAACTGCGCACTATTGCCAGTAATTACACTCTACTGAAACAAAAGTGCACTGATTTCGTTTTAAATAGAGCAAGATTGACATTTTTCATTTAAATTAAAAATATCAAAGGAAAAATTATAGAAAATTTTTAATTTTTATTAGCATAAAAGACACTAATAAATTGTGACATGATATTGTAGGAATATACTTGCATCACGCTTTCAATTAGCGTTATCTTTATATATAAAGATGAATGTATGTTTGTTTGTTTGTTCTTCATACAAATCCACAGTTTTTATCCGTTCTCGATGAAACTTTGCACACTTATCCTTTGAAACAAGGAGAAAAATACTGTCAACATTTGGTTGAAAAATTATCTGTATAAATAACACATTTGTCTCATAACTTCGAAATACGGCGGTAGACTGACACGTTGGATGTGGACGACTCCGTACCGAGTTTCCCCGTAGTGGCCTGGCAGCTGAGTGGCTAAAGAGCTGGCTTACAAACGTCGTGATCTCCGGTTCAAATCTCCCTCGGGGATAAGATTTTTAAAAATTTTTCATCGTAAGAGTCAGGCCTGGGCCGTAGGTTATTCGGATTGAATGTTAAACCCTAGATATTAGAAAGATAGGGGTGCAATGCGAGGCAAATCGTAGGTAGTCTTGCAATGTTGTAGGTGCACACTTTTTTACGTTATAATGATCCCTCAGGTGTTGTTCACAGTCAGTGTGTGAGTGTGAACCACAGTAATCTTTATATATAAAGATGAATGTATGTTTGTTTGTTTGGTTTTTTTCTTTTGTTGGTTTGTTTGGTCTTCATACAAATCCACAGTTTTTATCCGTTCTCGATGAAACTTTGCACACTTATCCTTTGAAACAAGGAGAAAAATACTGTCTACATTTGGTTGAAAAATTGTCTGTATAAATAACACATTTGTCTCATAACTTCGAAATATGGCGGTAGACAGACACTTTGGATGTGGACGACTCCGCACCGAGTTTTCGCGTAGTGGCCTGGCAGCTGAGTGGATTAAGCGCTGGCTTACGAACGTCATGGTCTCCGGTTCAAATCTCCGTCGGGGATAAGATTTTTAAAAATTGTTTTTCATCGTAAGAGTCAGGCCTGGACCGTAGGTTATTCGGATTGAATGTTAAACCGTAGATATTAGAAAGTTAGGGGTGCAATGCGAGGCAAATCGTAGGTATTCTTGCAATGTTGTAGGTGTATACTCTTTTACGTTATAATGATCCCTCAGGTTTTGTTCGCAGTCAGTGTGTAAGTGTGAACCACAGTAATCTTTATATATAAAGATGAATGTATGTTTGTTTGGTTTTTTTCTTTTGTTGGTTTGTTTGGTCTTCATACAAATCCACAGTTTTTATCCATTATCGATGAAACTTTGCACACTTATCCTTTGAAACAAGGAGAAAAATACTGTCTACATTTGGTTGAAAAATTATGTGTATAAATAACACATTTGTCTCATAACTTCGAAATACGGTGGTAGACAGACATTTTGGATGTGGACGACTGCGTACCGAGATTCGGCGTAGTGGCCTGTCACCCGACTGGCTAAAGCGCTGGCTTACGAACGTCATGGTCTCCGGTTCGAATCTCCGTCGGGGATATGATTTTTAAAAATTGTTTTTCATCGTAACAGTCAGGCTTGGGCCTTAGGTTATTCGGATTGAATGTTAAACCGTAGATATTAGAAAGTTAGGGGTGCAATGCGAGGCAAATCGTAGGTAGTCTTGCAATGTTGTAGGTGTATACTCTTTTACGTTATAATAATCCCTCAGGTTTTGTTCGCAATCAGTGTGTAAGTGTGAACCACAGTAATCTTTATATATAAAGATGAATGTATGTTTGTTTGTTTGGTTTTTTTCTTTTGTTGGTTTGTTTGGTCTTCATACAAATCCACAGTTTTTATCCGTTCTCGATGAAACTTTGCACACTTATCCTTTGAAACAAGGAGAAAAATACTGTCTACATTTGTTTGAAAAATTGTCTGTATAAATAACACATTTGTCTCATAACTTCGAAATATGGCGGTAGACAGGCACTTTGGATGTGGACGACACCGAGTTTCCGCGTAGTGGCCTGGCAGCTGAGTGGATAAAGCGCTGGCTTGCGAACGTCATGGTCTCCGGTTCGAATCTACGTCGGGCATAAGGTTTTTAAAAATTGTTTTTCATAGTAACAGTCAGGCTACGGCCGTAGGTTATTCGGATTGAATGTTAAACTGTAGATATTAGAAAGTTAGGGGTGCAATGCGAGGCAAATCGTAGGTATTCTTGCAATGTTGTAGGTGTATACTCTTTTACGTTATAATGATCCCTCAGGTTTTGTTCGCAGTCAGTGTGTAAGTGTGAACCACAGTAATATTGTTATAATTAGGGATGTAAGTCTCTGTCTTTTTGATACGTTTTGACTCCCAATTGGCTATATCGTTGTGATGGAATTTTATAAGGAAATCTGTATGAAGGGCACAGGATATTGTTTGCAGTGTGATTAACAGTTGTAGTCACGAAATTTTGAGACTTTATCGAATGGTGACAGAAATATGTTTGCAATTGATTCTCATAACTTGGAAATACGGTGATAGACAGACACGTTGGATATGCACGTCTTCAGACCGTGTTTCCGTGTAGTGAGCTGGAAGCTCAGTGGCTAAAGAGCTTGCTTACGAACATCGTGGTCTCTGGTTGAAATCTCCGTCGGGGATCAGATTTTTAAAAATTGTTTTTCATCGTAAGAGTCAGGCCTGGGTCGTAGGTTATTCGGATTGAATGTTAAACTGTAGATATTAGAAAGTTAGGGGCGCAATGCGAGGCAAATCGTAGGTACTCTTGCAATGTTGTAGGTGTACACTTTTTTACGTTATAATGATCCCTCAGGTGTTGTTCACAGTCAGTGTGTGAGTGTGAACCACAGTAATATTATTATAAATACGGAAGTAAGTCTCTGTCTTTTTGTTACGTTTTGACGACTAAATGGCTATATCGTTGTGATGTAATTTTATAAGGAAATGTGTATGAAGGGCACAGGATATTTTTTCCAGTATGATTAACAGTTGTAGTCATGAAATTTTGAGATCTTATCGAATAGTGACAGAAATATGTTGGAAATTAATTCTCTTCAAGAGGCAGGTTCGACGGTAGAATGATATAGCGATAGCTTTCCTGTCATATTATGCCGACTCGATATTGTTTGGGACTAATCCTTCGTTACCAACAACTTACTATATTTAATTCTGGCAAAAAAATTCTCAATCCACGCGTACGAAGTCGCGGGTTCGAGGCTAGTATTATTATAAATACGGAAGTAAGTCTCTGTCTTTTTGTTACGTTTTGACGACTAAATGGCTATATCGTTGTGATGTAATTTTATAAGGAAATGTGTATGAAGGGCACAGGATATTTTTTTTCCAGTATAATTAACAGTTGAAGTCACGAAATTTTGAGATCTTATCGAATAGTGACAGAAATATGTTGGAAATTAATTCTCTTCAAGAGGCAGGTTCGACGGTAGAATGATATAGTGATAACTTTCCTGTCATATTATGCCGACTCGATATTGTTTGGGACTAATCCTTCTTTACCAACAACTTACTATATTCAATTCTGGCAAAAAAAGCCTTAATCCACGCGTACGAAGTCGCGGGTACGAGGCTAGAATTCAAAAACGTAAGGCAGGACAAACGTAGGAGTGAAATGACACCACGTCAATGATTCAGGAAGAATCAAAAAATATATATTTTTATTCTTCCTAATATTATTGATTTATTTCATTTGTAGAAAGTTCGGGTGTCACCCGTTTTGGGGTGACACCCGAGCTTCAAGAGCTTTGGATTACTCCATTAGTTACTCTCAGTTTTCATTTGAATGGAAGCATTTGAAACAGGCGTGTTTGAGTAATCATTTAACTTCAACCATTAATTTGTCCCAAAAATGTTAATAAAACCCGATACCCAAAAAAAACAAATATCAATATTTTATTATGATAGTTAAACAATAGAAATAATCTCTATACGTTATTTTTGCATATCGCAACAATAGTGTACATTAATATTTTACAATGTTAATAATATGTTAGATTTAATAGGGAGGCGCTTTATATCACTTGATGTTACTTTAATACGACTCCACATATAGCTATTGTGGTACGACACTAATATAATGAGTTAAGGCAACGTAACAAGACATGCATTACGCAGAATTAGTGTAGTGTTTCCAAGGAGCGGGAAGGACTTTCCGCAGAACTCAGTTCAACTACTTATAAATCTGCAGTGGATCAGTTAGTACCGCCATGACGAAAACAAGAATTATTTTAGTATAGAGGAAATAGTTTTTTTCAGTAAATTATGTGAAATTAAAGTGACTTCAACAAAACGAATTAAAATTTATTTTCCCAGTAGTGCAGTGAGTGCACGGAAGCACATTATGCTATCTACATGAAAGTGACACTACTAGATAAAATAAATGTACAATTGAGCATGTTTTGATGTATTTATTATTTATTTTATTTTTTGTTAACATCAGTCTTTCGACTGGCTTGATACAATCCTCCATCCCTTCCTATCTTGTGCTAACCTCTTCATCTCTACATATCCCTTACAACTCACGTCCTCAATTATCTGCTTAGTTCCTGCCTTCCTGTATTCCTCTGTATTCCTCCCTTCGACTGTTCTCTCCACCAGCAAATTAACCAATCCAGCATGTCTCAAAATATTACCTGCCAGCCTGTCTCTTCTTTCTGTAAGCTTCTTCCACAAACTTCTTTCCTCACCCATCATTTCCAGAACTCGTTCATTTCTTACTTTGTCCGTCCACTTAATTTTCAGCATTCTTCTGTAGCACCACATTTCAAATGCTTCAATTTTCCCTCTTTCCGGTATTCCTAAGGTCCATGTTTCCCTACCGTAAAGTGCTGTGCTTCACACATAGAGTTTTAAAAAGTTTTTTATAATTCCTAGATCAATATTTGAAACTAAAAGATTTCTCTTTTTCAAGAAGGCTCTATTTGTTTTGGGCTATTCTGCTTTTGATGTATAGTAAATTAAAATGTTATGTCATATTTTGTTACCGGTGTTTAAGGTCATATTTGCATGCATATTTATCTATCTCTTTGGTCATAAAGATCCGAACTCAACTCACCACTAAACATTAAACACAAAGAAAGCACGGGGTAGTGACAATCAGCCGCTCAGTCTCACTCCGGACGCGGATTCTCGCACGTGAAAGATGTCGTCTGAAGAGATTATTGCGCTTACTTGAGGTTGGTGGTCAACCTTTGGCACATATTGCCGTTTTGAAGGAAGTATCTTCTTTCGCGTCGAACGGACGTAGGACTTCAAGCAGATGATCGAATGATGACATTGTCATTCTGTAGTATGTATGAAACTTATCATTGTACTTTCTAACGTCTGCATAAAAAGCAGGAAACTTATCCCGGCCACGGTTGTATGGGTGCACAGAATATCTACGTTTACGACGCATCTGCAACAAGCCTTCACTTTCAGCAACGCAAACAGCTGCGACATTTAAGAAGTGAGCCACATCCTTTCTCTGAGCAAACTGAAATGACACTGAACGAATAACGCGCTGGAAACCTCCTCGAGCATGCGGTTTCCCCACCTATATGACATCTGGCTCTAAACGCGGTTTTTTCCTATGCGTTTGCTGTTGCGGATTCCGGGATCCGCATAGTATGTCATTAGCTTAAGCGAGTACCAGCGTCGCTTCGTCGCCACGCAGCACGCCAATAACAGACCGAACCTATTATCAAGCTCGAGCTTACGTCCAGGCTTGGTTCTCTGAACTGAATTTCCGGCGTTTGGCCAGCTGAGGTCGCGCTGGCAGCGACAAACCGAGCGAGCTTAGACAACGATTGCACGACTCTAGTGTAAATATTTTGTTTATTACTTGCTTATTTACATTCGCTCGACGTAGATTGTTTCATTATATTCTCTGATAGCTGTTATAATAAGAAAAGAGATCGTTTATATTGAGGTACGGTTAATATATTAATGAACGTGCGATAAGAGCTTTTATTTTCCTGCAGAAATATTAGCATTCGCCTTTACAGCAGACTGGCTTAGAATCTAG
>JARYHS010007717.1:0-18961 GCA_031002005.1 Vandiemenella viatica
TTAATTAGTTCTAAAAATCACTTTCGTGTAATTTTGATTTACAAGTTTCAACCATTCCAGATTTTTTTAAGAAAACCATCTCTCACCACAATCATGCTACATGGGTGTTAGAATACTTCTTCCGGATGTACGTAAGTTAGTTCCGATGGCTGTTATCTGAATGAGTTTTTAGAGGTTACCATGATAATGTTTTCCGGAACTATCTATGTGGATCTAACATTCTAAACCACTTGGAGTAGTGACTCGGTCACGGCTGGTATTATCAGATGTAATGCTCTTCTTCAGGTATATGCATCAATATGGAGAGAATATTAATTCCAATACAATGGTAAATCATTACGAAATAGTGAAATCTCACTGTTGGAGTAAAATACATTATTCGCGTTTGTTTTGACATCTAGCAGTACAGTAGATGTTTTAAAATATATGTAATAGATGTTAAACCATCTCAGACTTCAAAAGTCACAGAAATATTTTAAATGTAAGTACACCCTGGGCGATCTTGTGTCGATTCATTCCATTTATAGAAATAATACCCATTTTCCCAATTTTTAGTTACAAAACACGGCAGTACATTAGTTCCAGTGTTCGTTACAGTGATGGTATTAGCGAAATTTTAAAATAGATCGACTTATGGTTTTATTGTAATTATTAAAAAATAGCCTTAAAACAATTATTACTATCAGCTTTGTCAACTACTAATTTCTTTCAGTTCGTTCCACGAAGCTGAGGAGAAACTTTTTGGCTCCAATATTAATATCTGTTCTTCTGGCAATTGCCGTGTTAATTTCCATTTTGCCCTTTAATGGCGATCCTATTCTACACGAAATTTAAATAACGGTTAATACTAGTTGCAATGATTCGAAGTCTGTCAGAGTCTTCATTTCCATATAGATTACTGCGTTAATTACTAAAGCGATCCTAACAGTCGGATTTATATTCTTAATGAAAACACTGATACGTAATGGGCAGTTAAATACTCGTAGTTGCATGAGACACGCTACATGAAATTTTCAGATTTTGTTTTATTTTGCTGTTTGATTAAATATTACGGATTAGACAGAAAAAGTGATTTCTTCCAGTGGAAAAATTGAACATACATTCGAGTCATTTAAAAGTTCTTTAAGAACGTAATATAGTTAGTTGGTCCTTAGAATCAAGAAGTTTGATCAGGAAGACAAGTAGGAATGTTAGTTGGGCTTAACATTAAGCGCTTTACAACTCTTTCATTGCTCTAAAATGACGATTGGATTTGTGAGCAACTAAGTGAACGTTTGAACGTATGACGAGTTGCTGCATCCTGCAATTTGAGTTTTCTTGTCAGACATTTTAATAAGTACAGAGTAGAAAAAAATGTTGCATAGTTATTTCTACCGTAAATATAGCTTCAATTAAGAATTTTGTAATATTACGAAAGCACAATTTAAAGACGAATTTAATATGCTTCTTAGAACGTATATCCCTCATTCAACTTAATATATATATGCAAAACAACGTCACCAGACAAGTGTGTAATACAAGTGTAATTCCCTAACATCACTATAACAATCATGAGTAATGATATAAAGGTGAATACATAAACTCATCGTGTTAAGTCAATAAGATTTCTTAACAATTAAATGTGCCCAGATCGTTTTGCTTCTATGATTAGCGCTGTTCTGTTACCAGTTGAAGAGGGTATTCCGGAACCTCGGGTGGAGGGAAGATATGATGGAAATTGACATTAGGTTTTGCAGAGATGAGTGGACATGATAGATAGCCTTGGAGAAGCAAATCCCTGGTTTGGATCTTGCGGTCTAGAAGACTTGTAAATCTTCAACTCGCAAACGGTTTTACTTCGAGGTTCAGCACTGTGCTGTAATTTTAAAACATTTTAACATATTGGGGATCATGTTTACGCGTATAATAATACATCTCTATATTCATGTGCGATCATATCGTCGTCAGATACGGAAGGTTTACAAATCGAATATACGAATGCATCAGTTGGTACAGTACCTGCCTATGTCCAATTCACAGCTTTCACGCTAGGCCGGCGGTACTAACAGAATAGGATAAGGCAAAAAGCAGAAGAGGTGGGGATCGAACCAACGACCTTCTCAAGAGGTAGCGAACTCGCATGATAGCTTTGGTAATATAGCATTGATCGATTGATTTAATTTTGGTGGTTCGAGGTGCATGTGCAATACAGTGACATGTGGCAGTATTCAGAACTGAGCTTCTTGTGGTATCCAAATGCAGTTAACAGAAAGTAGTGAGCTGTATCTTTACATAATTTCAAAATTCATATATTGATATGAGAACTAAGTTCTTTAAAAACGTAAGTCCATCAGGTTAAAAATAACTTCTCAGTAGACAGCGTAATTTCGACACATACAATTTATACTATCTTCATAAATATTTTAATGTGGTGTTTCCGCGGTCGCTTGAAACTCTGTAAGTCTGACCGTGATTATTGGTCCCTCACTTTGAAAGTCAGGAACAAACGAGAGATCCCACGCAGCCGAAGGCCGCCAGAGCAAACACGATGTTGTGCCGGGCGCGGAGGTAATGATGTGTGTTTGCGAACCCTATAACGTTTCCGCGTGATCGCGTGGTAATTTAGGCTTTGGGCGTGTTTGCTGACGATTAGTGCAGAGTAATGAACTCGGCTTTGGAAGTGGGACATAAATCGGCCTTGTGGCACTATCAGGTCATAACTTGCCGATGAGTCATTCCAACAGCCATATTCAGAACAGCACGTAAGCTGCTATATGTTTGGGGACTTCATAACGTGCTTCAAATTAACTCACAAATGAAGTACGTTTTTAACCTACTGATAATTGTAAGAGATGATCCACATACTTTTTCCTTGGAAAAAGAATTTTCTTAACGTAATCCTTCGTTTAACGAAGCGATAGAAATGCTAGAGTATATTACTGTAGTTGAAGTCATTGTTTAGTAGATGTAGATATATGTGACATGAAAAACGATTTGTTGTGAGCACGAATTTAGAACTCACATCTACTTTCTTCCACAGAAATAAAAGAAACTACAATAGACTGCTAGAAGACGGGACAAAACGGAAATGGAGTAAACAGAACAACAAGAAAGGACATACGGCATTATTGGCTGGGATTCCCCGAAGGGTAACAGAACAGTGATGTGTTTAAAGAAGATACGTCAGTGAGAGAGGAAGAAATCTAGACAGTTATTTACTAACAAAAAATAATAGATGATTTGAAGTTTTGACTCACAATCATACGTTTAGTTAAAATTAATAACACTTTTGCGTTGAGGGTGAATATTTATTTGTCTTTAATGATTTGTTCAGTTCACGCAATACAGAGGAGTTCCACGTGACTCAGTTGGTATAACGTCTGACTACAACTTTGACGACAAGGGTGCGAAGATTTTTCTTCGAAGCTGAACGTCCGAAACGGTCGCGTAGACCTAGCCAGTCTGTTGCACAATGAGTAACGGCGAGAAAACCCGACTGAGGAATAGCAAGAGCGTGTCTCTGACCATTTCCTACCTCGGTTAATCAGCACCGGGCTCCATCCGGTGGGGGGAGTTGGGGGAGACAGAAACACTATACACAAAACAGCAATCCAGCAAATTGACCTGAGGTTAGAAACCGAGTTTGTTCGTATGAAGCTCCAAATCCATACTTTTTTTCTTGAGATACTTTTTTTTTCATTAAAAAACTAGTAGCAACAACATTTCTATTAATCAGTATTCTTAGGGATCAAAATGATTAATAATTAGGTACAGTACTAACATAAGTACTTAACTTGGAAATATGCCATGCATCGATTTTTGTGCCAAGTGACTGCTACTATCTCCCGAACCACAAGCAAGATATACGGTTAGGTGATTTGAGTACAGAACGCTATCAAGACTCGACTCGACTCACCTGTGACTGTTTACCCTTTTTTTATCTTTCCTTCGTAGTGACTAACAATATATTTGTGTGTAATATATACTGAAAATGCAAGAGTATATGATTATAATAACACTGCTGTTAGTAACAACTTTATGAGGAAAGAATAATTCCATTTGACAAATTTCTGGAGGACTTGGCATAGAAGAAAATGAACTGCTATCATAGTAGACTGTGTCACAATACAATAGGCCAGCGACCTCCTATCAGAATGTATTTACGTGTATGTGTCGATAATCGATTAATCGAAAGGAACATGCGTGTGCGAGTATTGCAGTATGACTGTAGCGGTCGTGCGGGAACGGTGATAGTAAAACTGTGTGCATGTGTTTATTTCACGATAATTTGCCGGGTCCTATTGGATACGAATTTCGCGCAGCCACGCCGGAAAGTGAATACTGTCTTTCGCATCCGCTTCGTCAAACAAGCCAGGAGACATTGTACTGTGTAAATGCATCATTGGGAAGTAATTACTATGTGCTTGGTGGCCGTGTGATTGTCGTGAGTAGATTAGCCAACGTTATGACTTGATAGACTTTCTCAAACTGAAAAACTTCTCACTTCTCACTTCGGATTGATATTATAACTTTTCGGTTGGCTGTTGGCGTATTTGCATATGTTAAAAGCTGTTGGAATAAACGTGTGTATCAGCATACATTGACTGTGAGAGTGTAATGTTGTCTTTTCCGATTAAATAGTGGATACTGGGACCTTTCAAAGAGTAAGAATATCCCGAAAATACGCTTACCAGCCAACCGTGGCGACCGCATTAATAAATATAACCAAACGAAGTCTAGATACCATCTATTTGGTTGGTCAAATACAACATAGTAATGAATATATATATATACATATGTTGTTGGTACCATTCGAAGATAACAAATCTTGTAAAGAATTGTGTTTACTAGAATTAAATAGCGTAAAAGATTACCCATTTACCAATGTATCAATCCAATGAATTATCAATAGTGATCGTAAAAATCGAACTGAAAACAATGCTTTAAGATAAATCAATGGTCGTAGTCGATAAGACATGTAGATCCTCAACAAATTGTTCTCAAAAAATGAGTTTGTATCTCTGTGTAACACGTTCCCCAGCAAAGGTGACACGTGAAAATCTTGTGGTGACTCTGATGTACTGAATATTACCAGTAAGCAACCACGACTTTCTTCTGCACGACTTTGTTTTGGATATAGTTGAAATAACATAAGCTGTCAGACAACGGCTTTAAAGGTAGTGCAGTTATTAGGGAAATCCAAGAAAAGCTATGATGTAAACCTGTTAGTTGAATACAATATAAAAAAATTAACTAGGATCGTTCAGTACTGGCGAAATCTTATTTCCTTAACTGGAGAAAACGGAAGAGAAATAACATTAATTTTACACAAGAAACATAAGTTGACTGCTTAGTCTAATTAATAATTCCCATAAAAGAATTCACAGTGTTGAAACCAACTTGAACCACTTATTAAAAGAAATTATACTAATTCTAAGAGGAGCCAATCGAATGGAAAATAATAGATTAGTCACAATGAGTCTTCAAATCCAAACACTACAATGCTTAATGTGACGAGATGGACTGTTATATTTTAACTGAGCCAAAATATTAAATTAAATTTATTACGCTTGTGTAATGGTATGAGACCATTACGATTTCATTATCTTTTTAGCGTGGTTATAAGCAGCAGGTAACAATTATTCTGTGCTGACGTTAACTGCCAGCGACACAGTGACCAAGGGGGGTCAGCCACCTACGTGACCCATCTTCCCGGAAATTGGCGAGGCGTTTAGCCGCTGACAAAAGGGGACCCTACTCACTGTCAACTAGTGAAAGACTGTGTAGGAACGTCGTCTTAAGAGCGAAATTTATATGCCTCCAACATTCATAGTAGTGATTTGTGCAGTCGCGACAATTTATGAAGACAGACCGTGGCGAAATACAAACACGGCGTGTTTGTCGAACAATGAAAAACCGAGGAAGTGGCGATAACTTGTAATTCCCAGAAACTTAAACCCGCGGCCAATCAGGGGAGCCTGAATGAAGAGAGGTCGTGTGTGTGTGAGTGTGTATGTGGGAAGGACGGTGATTCTCCAATATAAAATAAGTTACTATTTTATGCAAAACATTGCTTTCATGTCTGGACGTTTTCCGGAGATGGAAGGGAGAGAGAAGGGACGGGATTGGCTGAATCGACGTCCGTGGATCTTCCCGATCTGTGGAAGTGAGCGGCTATGATGGCAACGGGGACTCGTTCGGCAGATCTCGAGACGAGTGGTCACTGAAGCGAGCGGGCAGCCGGCAAGAGGCGACCCGTGGAAAGTCATAAGTGTTTATGTCCTCACGGACAAGTTTGATTGGAAGTGGTTCATGAGAAGACAGGTGCTGGTGTATCTTCCCCTGTGCTGACTCACGGTAAACACCTTCATCAGGAAAGTGCACTAATATTCGAAGTCACTCTCTCACCCAAATAGCGACCCTGGCAAGGAAACTTGCATATAACAGTTTCAATCTGCCGAAACCCAATGAGTTTTTAGCCGGAGCATAAATTAAAATAACTTCGTGGTTACAGCAAAACCAATGAAGTGCCTTTGTCCTTTTGATTGTTAATTTGTTTATATGTTTAAATATTTCGATGATGACCGAAATGATATGTTCAATTCATATGTAAATTTTAACATGAATAAATGTCCAGGTTATGGAACTTTTATTGATGAACAATGATATCATGCATTGTAATTGATTACGAACCCGTTCTCAATTGAAATAACTTTAAACTAGATTTACCCTGAGATTAAGAATTAAATACATATGTTTTGTTTTTAAAGTAATAAGGCACCCAAACCCGCCACACGCTTCATTGACGCCTAACGTGTGGGGCTCGAGTTCAATTTTAATCCGTTGGATAAAATTTAAATTTGAGTGAGAATATAGTGCAATTTATCTGATAGTTATCATGCATAAATTTGTGTTGTTGTCTAAACTTTCAGGAGGACGAATGGAGGAGCCAGCTGCAATAACTAATATAAATTTATTTACAGCGATAAAGAATGCTGCTAAAATCAATGTTTAGTAAATTTCGTAGCGGATGGCTGACGATTGTACAAGTGATTGCTGACACTGTGTGATTTATTTCTGTGCATTACATGTCTGATGTTGTGTTTTTATGGTATTGGATGTTCCATTTTATGATGTTGTTCTTGTCTTGTATTCATTGATGTGGCATATTTCAAATATGTTTACTCGGCGTTGACTTGAATATCCTGATTGCATATATGGTGTTCGATGATTTTTTTTGTTAAAAAAAGGGTAGGCTTTGGAAATGATATTTTTTCTAATTGTGTGTTATTGACTGGTGAAATTTCATGTTGCGTGTGAATTTAATTTGTATTGTGCGGGAGAAAAATTTACTTGTATTGCCGGGATTCAAACATTTTATTACGTGTTAGTGGTTCTATGATTTTGAGATCTGGACGTCATATCAATAAAATAGGCAGAATTGTTAATCAAAATTCCGAAATGAAAAATAACAATGAAAATAAGGGGGAGCAAATTGAAAGTACAGAAACGAGGTTAATGAACAGTGAAACTGCAGAACATAACACTAATCTTTCGGACAACTTAAGTGTAAATTCAATCAGTATTGATAGATCAGAAGAAAGTTCTAACTCAACTGTAACTATGGATGAGACTGCGCAGGGAAGTTCTGATGCACAAGACACTGTAATTGAAACATCACCCGTGGCTAATCCCTCCACATCAACACAAAGTTCACAAGGGAATCAGGTGCCTTCAGCATTACAGAATGAAGGAAATATAATGTTCTTCTTACAAAATATAGCACAATCCATGACAGACTTACGCAAAAACATTGAAAAATCTCAGGTTGAAATGAAAGCGGATTTAGCTTCGACCTTTGAAAAATCTCAGGTTGAAATGAAAGCGGATTTAACTTCGACCTTTGAAAAGTCTCAGGTTGAAATGAAAGCGGATTTAGCTTCTAACTTTCAAAAATCTCAAGAAGGGCTCAACATTTTGGCTGAAAAGTTAGATGGTACAAATAGCAGGATTGACTCTTTAGAAAAACGACAGGATGATATGCAGAAAAATTTAGAACAAAAATTCTCAGACGTACACTCCGAATTAAGGGCGGAAGTAAATGGTTTCAAAACCAATGTGAACACACAGCTAGATCAGATTTCCGAAAAGACTGTAGAACTGTCCAACACATGTGACCGGTTACATAAGGAAAATGAAACCATTAGCACTAAAATTGATTCAATTAATTCCAAGGTTGAACACATCCAAACTGAAACAAGAGGTTCTATCGGACAAGTAACAGATTTCGTGCATGAAATTCAAGGTCAGATAGAAGGGAAAATCACACAAATGAATACTAGGGTAGACAATGTAGCTAGCTCTATAATCACTCTGAAAGATGATAGTAGTAATCTTATTGGAGATCACAAAAGATTCCAAGAGGAAATTACTTTAAAATATCAGCAAGTAGAGGGAGAAGTAAAATTATTAAAGAATTCACAGGGAATGCACGGGACAAACACAGTAACACAGGTCTATTCTAATCAGGTGCACATCGATCTAAAACTTCCAAAGTTTGGTTCGAAATTTGATACCAATCCAAAGGCATGGTTGTCAGAATTGGAAACATATTTCAAAATAAAAAATGTTCCTGAGAATTTGAAATTATTAATAATCAAACAGTGCATGCTAGATCAATATAATTCTTGGTTTTCTGTTTCCTGTGATTTAGAGATGTCCTACAGTGAATTCAAAGATTTATTTTTGAAATCATTCTGGTCACATAAACATCAGAATAAAACTCGAATGAGGTTGTACCAGGGTAAATATGAACCAATGGCAAATTCTTCCATGGAAACGTACGTGGAAAATTTAATAGTACTGTCGAGATATCTTGACCAGCCTATGTCGGAATCGGAATTTATTTCTGCGGTTGCTACACACTTTTCTCCGTTGGTTCAAGCCCACATAAATCCGGCAATCATAACAAATGTTTCTCAATTTTTGGAAACACTAAGAAACTTAGATAGCATCGGAGAAAGAGCCACACATGGGCACGAAAGAAAGGGGGACCAAACAAACTATCAACAGAATGGGAGTCCGAACAATAACAGGGTAGGTTATAATAAAGACAAACATCGTCCTTATAATAGTAATAATCAAAACCCACAAACATTCCGAAAAGACAATAAGGGTCATTGGAATGGCGAAAATCGTCCTGGAGGCAAAACTCAATACCAAGGAGTAAAGCAGGATGTAAATGCTATAGTAATTGAAAACCGGACCGATATGGGATCACAAGAAAGCTTTTCAGTACCATCTACTGAACAGTGTCGAGACATTTCAACAGCAGAATCCTTTAAACTATGAGAATTTCGTGGGGATGCCGAGGCGGTTAATGAGATTTGCATTAACAGCCTTAGCTATTGGAGAAGTGAGGGCCCTGAAAATGCTAGTGATGACGGGGACGTTGTACAAAGTAACGGGTCTGTTTCAAGAGCGAGGTGTCCCCAAATTAAAGCCAACGTGTACGGATTAGATACTACGATCCTTCTCGATTCTGGATCACAGATTACGGCGGTATCCCAAAAGTTTATGTTGCATTTAAGAGCAAAGAAACCAAGGTTAGAAATCATTCCGGCCCTTGGGATAACGCTCGTCCCAGCTTTCGGAGCAAGGGAGAAAAAGGTAACTCATCAGATACTGATACCGATAAAGATTGCTAACAACGTTCTTACGCTGTCCGCAATAGTGATCCCCGGATTGGCGAAAGAAGCTATCATTGGTTGCGATGTACTTGAGAAACAACGAGTGATAATGGATTGGGGAAATGGAACTATTCAGAATCTAGTGCCAGAAGCGGTACCGTGGATACATGCGGTAACTTCTAATACCGGAAGTCAAAGCATGGCAATCGTTGCTAAGAAAGAGGTGATACCGGAATCTTTCCAGGATGAAAATATTTCCATATGTGCCTTGTCGGACGAAAGGCAAATCATTGCCGACGTGTTAAAAAAAATGTTGAGAAAAATGAATGTTTAATAGGGCCACAAAAGGAGAGATTGCATTCTTTATTAGAAAACAACCTACAAGCTTTTTCATATAGACCGGGAAAAATAAAAGGTTTTATCCATAAGTTTAGAGTCACAGATACGAGTCCTTTAAAGGGACATACTTACGGAGTGCCCCAGAAACTTAGACAACCCGCTAGGGAGGCAATTGCTGCATTAGAACAAAATGGGATAATTGTTCCGAAAGCCTCGAAACATCTTAATTCGATCACTTTTGTGACGAAACGGGATGGAAAGCTCAAGCTCTGTCTAGATGCCCGTATGCTAAATCTCAGAATCGAAGCAGACGGAGAACGATCAGAAAGAATCCCGGATTTGATTACGCGATTCCACGGCAAGCGCTGGCTGTCTACAGTAGATGTGACGTCAGGCTTTAATCAAGTGGAACTCGAAGCTAGTTGTCAGCCGTATACGGCATTTGTGTTTGAAGGTCGTCAGTTCTGTTTTTGTCGCGTGCCTTTCGGGTTGCTCGATTCTTCAAGTTCATTCATTAGGGCAATGAATTACATATTGCCGCCGGAAGTTAAAGAATTTTGCACAGCATACGTCGATGATCTTTTAATAGCGTCAGAGACTTTCGAACAGCATGTGTTGCATTTGGAAATGTTGTTTGATGTAATCATTAAGAGTGGTTTAACATTACGCCCGGACAAAACGACACTATGCACGCACAAAGTTGAATACTTGGGTTTTCTAATCACGCCAGAGGGGGTGACGCCTTCTCCGGAGAAAATTCGTGAAATAATAGAAATGCCAGCACCTACGAAACTGAAGGAGTTGAGAAGTTTCCTCGGTATCTGCGCGTATTATAGGGGGAATATTCCGAATTTTGCCAAGATACTTCAGCCCCTATATGAGTTATTGAAGGCAGGTAAAAGGTGGGAATGGCAGGAACCACAACAGGAGGCATTTTCTGCTATAAAAAGGATGTTTGAACGAGACATATGTTTGGCTCACCCTGATTTTTCGAAACCATACTATTTGTACACAGATGCCAGCATTTTAGGTTTAGGCTGCTGTTTACAACAGCGAGACGACCGAGGAAATTTGCGTATTATCGCGACTGCTAGTCGTACGCTTAAACCAGCAGAAATAAAATATTATGTGAGTGAATTAGAAATGCTTTCTATACATTTTGCGGTGCAAAAATTTAAGTCCTACTTGTGGGGATGTAAGACTTATTTGCGGACGGATCACCAAGCTCTTGTCTTCCTACGGAACGCTAGATTTACAAGTAACAGGATAGCGCGCTGGGCTATGTTTTTGCAAGAATTCGATATTGAAATTGAATATTGTAAAGGCTCGGAAAATGTTCTAGCGGACTGGATCAGTCGTCACCCTAGAGAAAGGGATTCTGACGAAATACGACTTGAGCAGCCAAATGAAGTGCTGATCGCGGCTATTACCCTTGCGGATGGGACAACCTCCACAAGCCTTAGACAGCAGTTGATCATAGCACAAAAAGAACAAACAGATATACGAAAGGTACGTGATTTCCTCATGCTAGGAATCAATGGCGAAGAGCCGCATGTGAGAAATACGGCTATGTTGAGCACAATGGAGGGCGATGTATGTTTTCGGAGGACCGACGCTTGTAGTCGTTGGAAAATTTGGCTGCCGAAATCGCTGAATGGAAAAATAGCACAAATGTATCACGTACAGTATGGGCATCCTGGTACTGAGAGGTTGTACCAGATGATAAGGGCGGAATACCACGGCAAGGCATTGAGTAAGTGTGTCGCCTGGTGCGCGCGCTCCTGTGACGTGTGCCAAAAAGTGAAACATCCCAATATAAAGAGTGCAGGTCCTTATGAACCAATAGTGCCAGACGGACCTAATCAATTACTATGTGTCGACCACTTCGGGCCAATTCCCGCTGGTCAGTTTGGATTTCGACACATATTTCTAGTTTTAGATGCCTTCACGAAGTTTGTCAAACTATACCCAGTAGCTCGCTTGAACACTAAGGGTTCAATCCGCATCATATTAGAAAAGTATGTTCCGCTTTGTGGGAGACCTAAATTTCTGCTTTCAGATCATGGGTCCGTATTTAGAAGTCCTAGATGGAAAAAGGCACTAAGCGACGCCGGAATTCGAGTAGTTTTCTGTTCGATTCGGAATCCAGCTTCAAACCCCAGCGAACGGTACATGCGTCAGCTGAGTGTGTATATAAGAGTTTTGATTGGCCCAAAACACGCGTCTTGGGTTAAGCATCTGTCTAAGATAGAGGAATTTTTCAACAATACTGTGAACTGTTCAACATCTTTTAGACCTGTTGATCTTCAGTTTAAGAGCAGGAACAAAACGCTGTCGGAGAAGTTGATACGTCATCCGAGGTTGGATCTTTCTTTAAATTATGAAGAGAATGTTCGAAGGGCGCATGAGTTTTTGCTTGAAAAGGCCTCAAAGAGGAAAATGATTCACGATAAACAACCAACACAAACATATAAGATAGGACAGCAGGTATTGTTAAGAAACAGTCGTCCTTCCGATCCAGAAAAGAAACTGATATCAAAATTCTTCTGGCTATTTAACGGGCCTTTCATTATAGATCAGATCGTTGCAAATAATTCCTACATAGTAAGAGACGAGGATAAGACAATCGGACCCATAAATGCGAGAAGTCTAAAAGCATATATTTCCGCGTAATCACATAAAATGTCGGAAGTAAGTAATTATTTCTTGCGTACAAGGTAAGAAGTGTTAACACCAGCGTTCGAAGGTTGTAAATGGAAACCGAAATTGAAAGTTTATAGTCTGTGAAATTGTTGTGTTGTGCACTAGTTGCAGAGAAGCTTCTTGGGCATGTTAATTGTGTGGTAGACTTGACAGTAGTGAGTACTGTAAGAGTCTAAATAGCATTAGTAATGATGTTAGATTACGGGCTGTAATAGTCGTAACTAAGTTTGGATGTAAAGATGCATCAAGCCATACCTTGCATTGGTAAGAGCTGCGAATATGTCATGTGAAGACTGCCGCAGATATATTTTATTTTTGCCACAGAATTACGTTTAATTTGTCGCAGACACCAAGGACAAATATTTCAAAGATGTCGCATTTTCAAAATGAAAAGACAGGACATTTAGGTTTCACTATACAACTACCATCACAAAACATACGTGAATACATACAAAAATAAACAAGGATGAACCTAGTACACAAGAAACACGATTATGTGATATAATGGGACTAAATCGAAAAGGGTAAGGAAAGGTATCCCGCTCATATGTAAGTTTTTTTTTCTCGCAATAAGCAATGTGGTGTTGTTTAATCACTGAATGAAACGCCATATACGCAATCTGATATGAAAAGCCAGCGAGATTGGTAATCTCCTAAGATAGTTGGTTCAGCTTTTGAAAAACATTTGTTTTTGTAACAGGCTGATTAAAAATTGTTATGTCGTACTGTTGGTTATAGAGCTCGTACAAATATTGTAGTGTAGGAATCCTTTTTACTTTCAGTAATTTTCAATAATATCTAATCCTTTGTAGAGAATTAGAATGCAATTTAGCTGTAGTATTAATTGTGTATAAACATTAGGTTAAGGTGTTCCCAGAATGAATGTTGAGTGCAAGCGTGTTTGTGATTTTGTGACTCCGGAGAGGATTGACCATTGCACAAATAGTTTCATGAAACCTAATCTGATAGTTGCACTAAAACGCGACTGGTTTTTTTTAATAAAAAAAAAAGAAACTCGGAATATAGTTTCCAAAAACGGGACTCTAGACTGAAAAGGGTGTCAAATTTATTTTTAGCACATTAATAAGTTTTATTGATTTGTATTGTATATCAGTGTTGCCCACTAAATTGAGAAGGGGTTGTTTGATTAAGAAGCATTTCGGTATCATCAATGAGATTGTATTTTAATGTTTAACGTAACTAATGTAAAAAGGCACGACATATCAAAGTTAACAAGGCTAAACTTATAACTCAAAAGGGAACATGTGAAGTGAATTTATAAAGTACCAGTAATAAATAATGGCAATAAAAAAAAAATATATTTTATATACAAATATATTTTTGGTGGACGATGAAGCATATGTAATGGTATGAGACCATTACGATTTCATTATCTTTTTAGCGTGGTTATAAGCAGCAGGTAACAATTATTCTGTGCTGACGTTAACTGCCAGCGACACAGTGACCAAGGGGGGTCAGCCACCTACGTGACCCATCTTCCCGGAAATTGGCGAGGCGTTTAGCCGCTGACAAAAGGGGACCCTACTCACTGTCAACTAGTGAAAGACTGTGTAGGAACGTCGTCTTAAGAGCGAAATTTATATGCCTCCAACATTCATAGTAGTGATTTGTGCAGTCGCGACAATTTATGAAGACAGACCGTGGCGAAATACAAACACGGCGTGTTTGTCGAACAATGAAAAACCGAGGAAGTGGCGATAACTTGTAATTCCCAGAAACTTAAACCCGCGGCCAATCAGGGGAGCCTGAATGAAGAGAGGTCGTGTGTGTGTGAGTGTGTATGTGGGAAGGACGGTGATTCTCCAATATAAAATAAGTTACTATTTTATGCAAAACATTGCTTTCATGTCTGGACGTTTTCCGGAGATGGAAGGGAGAGAGAAGGGACGGGATTGGCTGAATCGACGTCCGTGGATCTTGCCGATCTGTGGAAGTGAGCGGCTATGATGGCAACGAGGGACTCGTTCGGCAGGATCTCGAGACGAGAGGTCACTGAAGCGAGCGGGCAGCCGGCAAGAGGCGACCCGTGAAAAGTCATAAGTGTTTATGTCCTCACGGACACAAGTTTGATTGGAAGTGGTTCATGTGAAGACAGGTGCTGGTGTATCTTCCCCTGTGCTGACTCACGGTAAACACCTTCATCAGGAAAGTGCACTAATATTCGAAGTCACTCTCTCACCCAAATAGCGACCCTGGCAAGGAAACTTGCATATAACAGTTTCAATCTGCCGAAACCCAATGAGTTTTTAGCCGGAGCATAAATTAAAATAACTTCGTGGTTACAGCAAAACCAATGAAGTGCCTTTGTCCTTTTGATTGTTAATTTGTTTATAAGTTTAAATATTTCGATGATGACCGAAATGATCTGTTCAATTCATATGTAAATTTTAACATGAATAAATGTCCAGGTTATGGAACTTTTATTGATGAACAATCATATCATGCATTGTAATTGATTACGAACCCGTTCTCAATTGAAATAACTTTAAACTATATTTACCCTGAGATTAAGAATTAAATACATATGTTTTGTTTTTAAAGTAATAAGGCACCCAAACCCGCCACACGCTTCAACCGCTAGCTATTACTTTCTCTGGGGGGCGTCCATTAATTACGAGAGATCAAAATGGGAAAAAAGGGGGGGGGGGACTGGCAAAATCTCACCAAGGATAAGGGGACAAGGAACGAGAAGGAATTCAGCCAGGGCCTTTTGAAGTAAGCATCCCTGCATTCGCCTGGAGATTTTTGGAGAGTCTAACCCCGTTCTCCCGAATCCGAGGCCAGAGCATTACCGCTCACCCACAATGCTCGTTGGGTCGATAAAAATCTCACTTTAATAATTTATTTCAGATTGCCACCCTTCAAAGAGCAGTAGAGCTAACAAAATAGGTCTTCAAAATTACGAGGTCAGTCTCATGTAGGCGGAGGAGGGGGCCCAACCAGATTTCAGCAAGGGGGAGGGGGGAGTCAAAATTTAAGAAAAAGCACTTTACGTAATTGACGCCCGCTTTCAATAGCATTACTGTGGCTGAAGTATGAGAGGCATATGTAGACGACCCCTTTCTCATACATTTAGGCAAATGCCTGTACGCCGGAAAGTTTATGTATAATTTATAATTAATGTAACAAGACACGAGTGCTCCGATTCGCAAAGAGCTTAGAACAGTATCTGTAGAAGTTCCGGAACAACGCATAAGGACGGTTGTATACTTCACTTCACCTTATGTTCGGTTAATTGCTGAGGTAGAATGTCATCAAGAAAACCTAAATTCGGATCTTTTGGGAAAAAAAACTGAATTTCATGACTGAACAAAAATAGTCTGAGCTATTCAACAAAGCAACAAGCCGACTCAAGACGAAGTAAATAAATGCAGAAGTGCTGGTTTGCGCATTTATGAATAAATACAACAAAAGACAGAAAATTTCACCGCATATTGCTACAGACCACATGAAATAGTTTCACAAACAAGTGGCTTCCACCGTCCTTTACATACTGTTGTTAGGAAGGGGTGACAATCTTTTTACTGTCAAATTTGTGGGGAATTCACACCAAGATATCGGGAATGTACAACAGAATCCCATAATTCGTAATTATTTGTATACTGGAGGCTACAACTCATTACAATTTATTCACAAAAAGACTTGGTCTCAGGAAAGTTCATTTAATGCGACTAGAGGTAACAATTCTGTAAGCTTCATTCTAGATAAACGCAGTCGCTGAGTCACTTAGGACAGATAAAGGCAATAAACAAAACCTCTTCCTTGTCTCGATAAGAGAGGAAACTTACTGCACTCACAATACAACACACAGAAGCAAAAAGTTACAATTTTTCGTAGCAGGTATACATTTATGTAGTACAACAGTTGTGGTTCAGAATATCGAGTCTGCTAAGTTAATGAAAGGATGTACTAAGCGAGAGATTGGTTACAAAACTTTGATCAGGCTTTTGAGTATTGTGGGATAATACGGGCGTCACAAACTGGAGCTGGAAGACAGCAAGATTTGTCCAAAGGAGGCGCTTATAAAGAAATGATAAAAGATGTAGGTTAGGAGTCATTGCTAGATAGAAGGCAGGACAAGAGAATTACAGCCATATACAGGGACGAGCCGAACATTGGTGGAATACTGCATCTAGAAACAGCAAACGAAAGGGAAGGGAGGATAAATTAGCGGGAAAGAATTATGGGTAGGGAAGTGGACGGGAACAGGTTACCTACAGAGGGAATGAACAATACATCTCACACCGTGAAGATATGTATGAATTGTAAATGTGGGTGTGGAGAGAAATTGTCACCAGGCAGTGAGCTCCATCGTAATTAATAATGATCTCCATCACAAAAATTCCTGATAGTGCGAGATGGGTTTAGAGTTACAGATGTCATGTAAAACATTAGTATAATTTGAATTTTACTGCTGGATTCACTTTACTAAACCAATGGAACGCGATATACGGATTTTAAGTCCTGAGAATCCTCAGAATGATATTCAAAGCACATAGTCACATAATTCGATGCTAAAGATGCCACAAAAGTGGTCCAATGTTTGCGATGAACCCATCTCTGTTGAAAGATTGGAAAAATTTATGAAATTGCCATTGAAGACATAGTAACGATTCGAATTACCTTCGGGCTGATATCCGCAAAATGATGTTCGTCATTATCCCTCATGTATCTGCTTTCTCAGTAGAAAACCAAGTTCTTGAGTACCAACAAGGAGTAACTTTAGCGATTTCTCGTCACCCACCGACAGAACTGTTCAGCAAGCTTAATACAACTAGCAGAAAATTCGCTGACAGTACAACCGATAATTTACGAGCACAAATTATTTGTTGTTAAAGAGCATTAATGAAAGTATATTACTTGTTAATGGGTAAAAGTAACGAAACGTTTATGATACTCCTCCTTTCCTGCACACTGTAAGGAATATATTCGGTCATACAATGTCTATCAACACAGACTACAAGAACGCGGACATGGACAAAGAAACGCCATGTTGTACATTTAACTTGATTTTCAAATTGTATGGTAGATGTTCCGTTACTTAAACTGTTTTAAAAACTATTATAATTACGTTTTTATCTTTTCTTTGACCAAATTCCACTTCGTGATTAAGTACGTCCATAAAATTTTATTGACACTGAAATTCCTTAAGAAAGGGCAGTTATTAACTCAAGTTGAAGACTTAGTTTCCACGGAATAATTACGTTCTTGAACTATTTAGCCCACTCCAATGTCAGCATTGCGGAGCAAGGTGGTACAGTATGAGCACGAGCACAATGATACGCTGAGCGGTCAATACTGCTTTGAAGCGAAGGTACTGCACGGACATGACGCTCCGGGTAAAAGCTTGTAGTTCTGTGCCAAATATCAATAATTTCCAAACAAGGATTAAAGAAAGAAAATCAAAGTCTCGTATACCTCCCCCTACCCCCATTTTTCTTAAGCTTTCAAAATATTGAGAGGAAATCGATCTGAATATAAATGAAGTATCTTTCGTTCGAGTAGGCCAACTCCAGAATAATAGCCAATATTTTTTTCTTTTATGCCAAAAGCGAATAAAACTGCACGTATATTCAATACAATCAAACCTACAGAAATATATTTTTCTAGTTGTCCATATATAAATTAATAATTTCAAGCCAAACGACGAAAATTCAGAAAAAAATTAACTAAACACCTGATCTAAACTGACGTAGTAACAAAGACAATTATGTCAATATACACAACAGCGTATGTAGAAATTATGTCAAGCCAGGATGCGAGATTAACAATTTTTTTCAACGTTTGTTACGAGCTGGTACTTTAAACTGGCAAAGTATTCGTGCAGAAAATAAAAATACCATTATAAACAAATTACAGTGTTTAATTACAAACTCTAATAAGCTATCTTAATTGTAAATCGCTGAAAACTTTTTCATAAATACCTACCTTATCCGCTGGTATGTTTCTGGAACTCATCTTAAAAGTAGCGTAACCTTCGACAGTAATCGTTTCAGAGGATGACAAGTTTCCCAGGAAGAATTTTTTCGGAGCACCAAAGACTGGTGACAGCAGACGGAAAATGAGCAACATTTAAACACAACACTAAACTTGATGTTACGCCATAACGACGTAAAGTTTAGCGAAGTGCTGGATATAATCGTACATTACGTTATCTATCCATTGTTTTTAGCTGCATAAAACTAACATTTTGCTCAAAGAGCCGAAAAAAACTTCACTATTTGCTGAAC
>JARYHS010007719.1:0-34244 GCA_031002005.1 Vandiemenella viatica
TCCTCTCACGTAGAACGTAGCTTTTTTTCCTTTTTGATTCCAGAAGACATTTTGTAATGTTTTCTCTTGTCAGACGTTTGTAAATTGCATACGGAGATAGTTAAATGAAGGAAATAAATATTCAAGTGCTGTGTGTGTTCTGTACCTCATTTTAACTGTGAAAAATTATATGAATGGTAAGCTACGTGGTCTGGCTCGGAACCCCCCTCTCCCCACGTAGTCCAGCGTAGCCTTCTAGACAACCCCTTCCACCCCCCCCCCCCCCCAACCTAGATCGAGCCACGCAGTTTATGGACGCTCCCTAAGGTGTCAATGGACAAGTTGCTAGTCCTTGCCTTGTCTGAGCTGGACATACAGTCAATGAAATGGCTAAGCGAAACGATTCAACGGGATCTGAATACTGGAATTTCTGCAACTGCAAGGCTCACGGAAATTCCCATTTCAGTGATGTAACTAATGCACAACGAATTGATTAATCATCCAAACACTTCCGGTAGAAAGTTACTCTATGGTAGTTATATTAATGAATATGGGAGATGTCCCAGTCGACATAGTCCTTGTCTGCAGAAAACACGTATGGTGTTAAATCTACAAATAATGTGTACTAAATTCCGAAATTTACAGATAATATGCTGTCAGCAAGGCTCAAAGTTTGTCACAGTGCAGCTTTCGGTGAAATTTCCAGGTTTCCTTCTGCATGTCGCTTAATATTTTTTCATTAGCAGAGGAAGAACATTCTGTTGAGTAAAACATGTATTGAAAACGTCACGTAAATCACATACACTACCTGAAGCATTGAAGGTTACACACAGTAATATTTATTTCCAACAGCAAAATGTGCGTTGGCTGTATCATATGGCCGAAGATCTATGAATATCTCACTTCTCTTCATTGGTCACTAAGTTCAATTTATATGTATGGTAATAAGTAAACTTTGGAATAGACAAATATAACTTTATCTCTGCCAACCAAATTGCTTAAATTGTAAAATACTATGGCATTAAGGAATTCTTCATCACCAACCCGACGATTCATGACAGTTGTGACGTCTGCAGAAGGCGCAACAAGGTAGTTGATAGATGCTTGTAGTAGCCTGAAGTCCAATATAGACGCACTTGCTAATAATTTTAGTACGCATTAGGCACAGGTATCAACATTTGTTAGGAAATGTACAGCATTATTTTCTTTTTAATTTTCCTTTCCGTGTTAGTATATAAGGCTGATCACAATAATGAGTATCAATAACCAGTTGTGTCGTTCAACGCATATCATGAAAGATGTCTTCACAACAAATTGAAACTATAAGTTTAAACACAAGCGTCAGCAGTTAGTCAGAACTACGTCTGAACTAAAACATTCAAACTGCCTCCAATCAAGTTACATTACAATAATTATAACACTAGATGTTGCCCATGACTTCGTTCGTGTTTGTCAAACATTTTAAAGGTTTTTATGTTTTTGCACGGAACCTTAAATATTTCCAGGATAAAAAGCAACCTGTGTTACTCCCCGCCAAGTCAGCAACCCGCCGTCGAAATCGGTTCACACACTAAATATGTTTCTCATAAATTATTTATATTTGTTAATAGCTGAAAAATCTGAAAAGTGTGTATTCTAGAACATTATTCAAGAATATTCAAGAACATTTTAGTATATTCAAGAACATTCTAGTACATTCTAGATGATTCCAAAGATTTTTAGAACACTTTGGTCTAAATATGAAAATGCCCTTTCAACCACAATATCTCCCACACCCCCACAACTACTGACATGTAACCATCATGGTGCACAATGGGAGCCTCGAGGATACTACCACACACAAATACCAGAGATTTACGCTAGGTAGTTGTGGCTGCAAAGGGACACACATTTCTTGGGTCGAAATATGAAAATGCCATAGGTCAATCATCTTCAACCACCATATCTCCCCCCCCCCCTCTCCCAAAATCTACCGACATGCAACCACCATAGTGCATGATGGTATGATGGGAGATTCGAGGCTATTACCATACACAAACAACAGGGGTCCCCGCTAGGTAGTTGTGGGTGCAAAGTGAAATACAGGGACACGTACGTCTATTTTTATATATATCATTATTTTAATCCTTTGTTTGTGCATCTTAGCGTTCTGATGACGTAGCAGCTGATTTCAGCATCATATCGTTTGCTGCTGGGCTTACTAATATCGGCTGGAGAATAATACACAGACGGAAAAAAAAAATCCCAACACCAAGAAAAAATTATTGTAGAGTAATGAAATTTGGACAATGCATTTGTCAAGTTAACATGTTTAATTGATTAAATTTTCAAGATCACAGGTTAATTTAAGCTCAAGAAAATGCATTTCAAATGTGAAATACTGTTAAATTAATAGCCGGTGTAACCTCCAGAATTTTGAATGCAAGCCTGCAAACGTGAATGCATTGTGTCATACAGGTTTCGAATGTCACTTTGTGGTATGGAGTTCCATGCTTGTTGTACTTGTGCTGTCAATACTGGGACGGTCAGTGCTGGCTGTGGATGATGCTGGAGTTGTCGTCCAATGATATCCCATACGTGTTCAATTGGAGACAGATCTGGTGATCTCGCAGGCCAAGGTAACATGTCGACACTCTGTAGAGCACGTTGCGAGACAACAGCGGTATGAGGGCGAGCGTTATCCTGTTGAAAAACTCCCCCTTGAATGCTGTTCATGAATGGCAGCACTACAGGTTGAATTACCAGACTGACGTACAAATTTGCAGTCAGTGTGTTTGGTATAACCACAAGAGTGCTCCTGCTGTCATAGGAAATTGCTCCCCAGACCATGACTCCAGGTGTAGGTCCAGTGTGTCTAGGCCGCAGACAGTTTGGTTGCAGGCGTTCCCCTGGCCTCCTTCTGACCAACACTCGGCCATCACTGGCACCAAGGCAGAACCTGCTTTCATCAGAAAACACAACAGATCTCCACTCCGTCCTCCAATGAGCTCTGGCTTGACACCACTGGAGTCGCAAACGGCGATGGCTTGTAGTCAGTGGAATGCACGCTACAGGGCGCCTGGCTCGGAGCTGTCCTTGAAGTAACCGATTTCTAACAGTTCGTTGTGTCACTGTGGTACCAACTGCAGCTCGAATTTCTGCCGCAGACGCAGTACGATGCGCCACAGCTGTACGCCGAATACGGCGGTCTTCCCTCTCAGTAGTGCCACGTGGCCTCCCGGAACCCGGTCTTCTTGAGGCAGTACCATCCCTTGACCACTGCACCCAACAATCATGCACAGTGGATACATTCCAGCCAAGTCTTTCTGCAATATCGCGAAAAGAAAATCCACCTTCTCGTAGCCCTATTACACGACCTCGTTCAAACTCGGTGAGCTGTTGATAATGGCTTCTTCGTCTTCTTAAAGGCATTCTTGGCTAACATCAACTCACTATGTCAAATCTCAGCGGTAAATAACGTTCACAAACTTTACAGCTCGTATTTAAAGCAAACCTGATTTGCAAGCTCTGAGTAGCGCTACTAGCGCCACACTTATGCGCGAAGCGCGAAATTTGAATCGATGTCATCTTTCAGATGTATAAACACGCCTACCAAATTTCGTTTATCTAACACAAGTCTTTCTTGGTGTTGGGATTTTTTTTTTCCGTCTGTGTATCATGTCGATAACGCAGGGGCTACTTATTTCCTTTTAGCTTTCGCTGTTCAAGCACACGCCTCTTTGTGGTTAACTCTGGCGGTTTACTCATACCTGACGCGGTTCACTGCTTTTCAAACCAGTTTCATCTAGTCTCTAGAAACAAGCAGAAAGGAAAGTGTCAGAAGCGTCCACGTATGAAAAACGATCCGACGTAGGAAAGTTTATTATAATTGATGATTAACATTAGCCCAATCTTGACATTCTTAATAACGGGTGAAAGGTCTAATATGCTTCGCAGATGACCAAGAGAAGATCACAATACTGCACATTCAACGTCAACAGTCAACATCAGCGAACCGCTTCTGGCACAAACAAAAAACATTTTTAAGTGGCTTCTTTCTTTAGGCGTTAATCTTCCTACTTATCTGAAGCAGCCTCCTACCTCTTTCTGTCCTGAGAAAATCTCTTGATCTCCACATATCCTTTACAACCTACATCCACATTATTTGATTTTTGTACAGGAAGCCCTCTGATTTTTTACGTTTCTACTCAGTTTTTCATATAAGAGCCAGTTATTCTAATCCGCATGCATTAAAAAGAAACTCTCCAAGGTAACTCAAACAGTTTTAAAATATATAGCGGATAGACGTGCTTCCTCGATTATTCCGTAAGCTTTTTAGTGTTAAAGGTCAGTTTAAATACAGATCCGTTGACACTTTTATTTTTATCAACATCTGAAATTCCAATTTTTTATTTCTTTATATGATTTTCCAGCTTCATGTTAATTTCATTTGTATAGAGCATATATTAATTTACAGCATGATTCTCTAGCTTCATCTTAGTTTTATTTGTATGGAGTACATCTTAATTTGCACCCTGTTTTAAGAATAGGTATTAACTCTAGTAGATGACATCGAATAGATTTTTCTCGTCGCAATGTGTATAATCCAAATGAACACGGTATTTCTGTCCGGTTCTTTGTTTTAACAGCCAAGGTTTATTCGCAACATATCATTTTAAGGATGGATATGATTGATATTATTTCAGCAGAGTTGTGAAAATTTTATCTATCAGCCAACATTCACGGTCTCAAGTAAACTCACTCACTGTAAATTCTTACTTCTGCAACTTACAATTTCGACTGATTGTTAAAATTTCGATTGAAACGTCACAGAACCTTTGTGTTGGCGAAAATTGCTGGTAAGAATATCGATTATGGTTGTTCGTTAGGGTCAAAGTCGCTAAATACTGACAATGTCTTGAGGACCTTGGCGAACTAACCATGGTAGTCATTTTGGACTGAGCCAGCAGAGGGGAAGAGGTGGTAAACCACTCCTAATCTACAACTATATCTACATGTATACTCTGAAATTCATGGTGTGTGGTAAAAGGTGTTTTGTACAGGAATCAAGTCTGTGCATTCCAATCGCTAATAGTACGAGGAAAGGAAGGATTCATATAATCATCCGTACGACAATGAGAAAATCGTGTTAAAAGTCCAAGCTTAAATCGCAAATCACTCTAGAGTGCAAATGGAAAGAGAATTTGCGACATGCTGCTGGTGGTAACTCTTCTGACGAATGGAAACTAGCAGCTCTCTTTATGTTATTCAGCTGAGTCAGCCTAAATGGAATAGCACCGGATTTCACTCACTCCATAGAACTTAATATCGCACTACTTGTTTAACCTTTAGTACAATTCTTCTCTTGAATCTTTTCCAGTAAAAAGTTCTTCCGAAGGGGACACCTGCTAATTTACTAAGTTGATTACATTCCAGTTACAAGCCACATGTTGCCTTAATTCAGTGTCGGAGAATCCACAGACAAACACGTTATGTGAAGGGGAATTCCGTTATGAGTTCGGTCTATGAACTCACAATATGGATGCCTGGTGCCACAGTATCACAAAGATTAACAATATAAAAATCGCTAAATAGTCACAAAGACATTTTTAACACTACCTAAACGCGAATTACATAGCAGCAGAAAATTTCTTTCTGATTGGCCCTAATAATGATTAAAGGTCGTTAGCGCATTTTGGCTGACAGATAAAGCGATCTTAACAGTCACAGAATTCTAAACTTTATATTAGTTGGAAACTAAACGTTGCAAACACTATTGACTATTCGTGTCTACAACGGACAATCTGTCACTTAATTAGTGACAATCTATACCAATAAAAAGCTAATCTTAAACACGATGTAGCCATGTCTGATAGGCTTTCCGTCTTCGTTGCACAACTAACAACGATCAGAGATATTGTTCGAGATTATTAGCATTATAACGGTTCTATTTAGTCAAGCAACCGAAAAGAAATGAATTGTAAACACACTAAACCAAAAGTACTCATTGCGTTTAAATTGACTTATAAATTATTATTTGCTTTTTTTACTAAAATAATTACTCAAGGCTTCAGCTCAGTTCCAGATGAGCTCCAGCTCAGGTCAGATCCTGCTCAACTTAGCTCAGCTCCAGATCAGCTCAGCTCAGCTACAGCACAGCTCTGTACCACGTCAACACCAGTTCAGCTGCTACTCAGCTACAGCTCAGCTCAAGGTAAGCCCCAGCTCACCTCCAGCTCAGCTCTTGCTCCGTTGCAGCTCAGCTCCAGTTCAATTCCAGAACAGCTCAGCTCCAGCTCCAGCTAAGCTCAGCTAAGAACCAGACCAGCTCCAGCCCCAGTTCGGCCCAGTTCAGCTCCAGCTCAGCTCAGGTCAGCTCTAGCTCAGCTCACCTCCAGCACAGCTCAGCTCCAGCTCAGCTCCGCTCCAGTTCAGCTCAGCTCCAGCTCAGCTCAAATTTGCTCCAGCTAAGCTCCAGATAAGCTCAGCTCCAACTCAACTAGACTCCAGCTCAGATCAGCTAAGCTCAGACAGGCTCAGATCAGTTCCAGCTCAGCTCAGCATCATCTCTACTCCAGCTCAGCTCAGCTTTGCTCCAGCTAACATTCAGCTCAGCTCAGCTTTGCTACAGCTCCACTCCTGCTCCGCTCAGGTCCTGATAACTTCACTCCAGATCAGTTCCAGCTCAGCCTACCTCCAGCTCAAGTTCACCTCAGCTCCAGCTGGCTTGAGCTCAGCTATAACTACGATAGAGTTAAGGTCCAGCTCAGTTCCAGCTCAGTTCCAGCTCAGTTCCAGCTCAGTTCGAGCTCAGCTATAAATTCGCTGAGCTAAGCTCCAGCTCAATTCCATCTCAGCTCAAGCTCAGCTCAGCTCAAACTCCATACATAACACATGGTAAAATTTAAATATTAATGTTCAGATTTATTAAACAAAAATAAATGATATCCCCAAGATCACATATTTGCAACATTTTTATGTGCTACTTGTTTCAATTACTTATCAAGTTCTATGGAGATGCATGTTACATGAAAAATAAACAAGTTATAGTCCCTTTAGAAAGAATAATTGTTATTGAAACATCAAGGTGCAGTACATGAAACGGAAAACTATTAACTTCCAGACCAGCTCAATTCCAGCTTTGCTCCAGATCAGCTCCAGCTCACCTCCAGCACAGCTCCAGCTAAGCTAAAACTCAGAACCAGCTCAGCTCCGCTCCAGCTCAGCTCAGCTCTGGCTCAGCTCTGCATCAGCTCAGCTCCAGCTAAGCTCCAGATCACTTCAGCTCAGCTACAGCTCAGCCCAGCTCCAGCTCAGCTCTAATATCAGCTCAGCTTCTCTTTAGCTCAGCTATGCTTAAACTCCATAGGTAACATGGGGTGAAATTTAAAAATTAATGTTCTGATTTATTAAACAAAACAAACCGTTTCCCCAAAGATCCCATATTTGGATTATTTAATTTGGTATTTGTGGTAATGACTTATTAAGTTATACGGAAATGCAATATTTCATGAACAGGAAACAAGTTATAGTTCCTTTAGCAAGAATAATTATTATTGAACCATCTAGTTACAGAACATGAAACACGAAACTATATGTGGTTGTTACCACCTTCCTGTGAGTAATAAAAAAATAATAAAGCATCTCAGCTCCAGCACAGCTCCCACACAGCTCAGCACCAGTCCAGCTCAGCTCCAGCTAAGCTCAGATACAGCTTAACTCAGCTCAGCTCAGCTGCAGCTCAGCTCACCACCAGCTCAGCTCAGCCCCAGATCCGCTCCAGCTCAGCTAAGCTTTGCTCAAGTTCAGCTCAGCTAAGGCTCAGTTCCAGCTCACCTCAGTTCAGCTCCAACTCAAGTCAACTCCAGCTCAGCCCAGTATTGCTATTGTTGAGCTAATGTTCTGCTCAGCTTTGCTCCAGCTCAGCTCTAGCTCAGCTCAGCTCTAGCTCAGCTCAACCCGACCTCAGCTCCAGCTAAGCTCAGCTTTGCGCCAGCTCAACTCTAGCTCAGCTCAGCTTTGATCCAACTCAGCACCAGGTCAGCTCAGCTCCATCTCAGCTCAGTTCCAGCTCAGCTCCAGCTCAGCTCAGCTCAGCTTTGATCCAACTTATCTCCATTTCAGCTAAGCACAAACTCAACTCAGCTCCAGATCAGCTCACCTCCAGCTCAACTCATCCCCAGGTCAGCTCCAGCTGAACTAAGCTTTGCTCCAGCTCAGCTCTACTCGAGCTCAGCTCCAGCTAAGCTCAGCTCCAGCTAAGCTCAGCTTTGCTCCAGCTCAACTCCAGTTTAGCTCAGCTTTGATCCAACTCAGAACCAGCTCAGCTCAGCTCAGCTTTGATCCAACTCAGCTCCATTTCAGCTAAGCACAAGCTCAGCTCAGCTACGGCTTAGCTCACCTCCAGCTCTGCTCAGAACAAGATCAGTTCCAGCTCAGCTAAACCTTGCTCCAGCTCAGCTCAGCTATGCTCAAGCTCAGCTCAGCTCAAGCTCAGCTCCAGCTAAGTTCAGCTCAGCTCATATCCAGTACATCTCAACTCCAGCTCACCGCAGCTCAGCTCCAGCTCAGCTCTAGCTGAGGCACTGATTTTCTCCTGCTCAGCTCCAGCTCAGCTCAACTTGAGCTCAGCTCCAGCTAAGCTCAGCTTTTCTCCAGATCAGTTCCAGCTCAGCTCAGCTTTGATCCAACTCAGCACCAGCTTAGCTCAGCTCCATCTCAGCTTAGTTCCAGCTTAACACCAGTTCAGCTCATCTCAACTTTTATCCAACTCAGCTCCATTTCAGCTAAGCTCAAGCTCAGCTCAGGTCAAGCTCAGCTCCAGCGCAGATACTGCTCACCTCCAGCCCAGTTCCAGCTCAACTGAACCTTATCTCAGCTCAACACCAACTCCATAGTTAACACATGTTGAAAATTCATATTCAGATTTATTAAAAAATACAAAACGATTTCCAAAGAGCCCATATTTGGAACAATATTTGGAACTATTTGTGTTAATGACTTCTTACGGTCTACAGAAATGCAATGTTTCTTGAACAGGATACAACTTACAGTCCCTTTAGCAGGAATAATTATTATTGAACCGTCAAGTTACAAAACATGAAACGCGAAAGTATTTGTTGTTATTACCCATTTTAACTTCTTGCGAATAATGATGAGAAAAATAATGCAACTAAGCTCCAGCACAGCTCCAGAAAAACTCAGCACAAGCTAAACTCCTACTCCGTTGCAGCTCAGCACATCTTAGAAATCTCCAGTTTGGCTCAATAACCGTTCAGCTGAGCTGCAACTCAGTTCGGTTCCAGCTCAACTCGACTCCAGCTCAGCACAGATTTTCTGCAGCTAAGCAGCAGCTCGGTTTTCCTCCAGCAAAGCTCCAGCTCAGATCAGCTCCAGATCTGTTACATCTCTGCTCAGCTTTTCTAAAGCTCAGCTTAGCTTTTATCCAGCTCAGCTAGAGCACAGCTCAACTCCAGCTTAGCTCCGTTCCAGCTCACCTCCAGCACAGCACACATGGGGTTCAGCAGACCTCCAACTCAGCTCCAGCTCAGCGCCTCCTCAGCTCCAGGTAAGCTCCAGGTAAGCTCCAGCTCAGCTCAGCTCCAGGTCAGCTCAGCACAAGCTCAGATCCAGCTCAGATCCAGCTAACCTCCAGCTAACCTCCAGCTCAGCTCCAGCTAAGCTCAAGCTCAGCTCAAGCTTAGCTCCAGCTCAGATCTAGCTCAGCTCCAGCACCGCTTCAGCTCAGCAGAGCTCCAGCTAAGCATAGCTCCAGTTCAGCTACAGCACAACTCCAACTCAGCTCACCTAAGCTCCAACTCAGCACCAGCTCAGCTTAGCTCCAGCCCAACTACTGCACAACTCCAGCTCAGCTAAGCTCCAGCTCACCTCAGCTTCACTTCAGATCATTTCCAGCTCAGCTCAGCTCCAGCTCAGCTCACCTCCAGCTCAGCTCACCTCCAACTCAGCTCAGCTCTAGCTCAGCTCCTGCTCAGATCCAGCTGAGCTCTGCTCCACCTCAGCTCAGCTCCTGCTATGCTCAAGCTCAGCTCAGCTTCGGCTCAGCATAGCACCAGCTCAGCTCAGCTCCATCTAAGCTCAGCTCCAACTCATCTCCAGATCAGCTCAGCTGCAGCTCAGGTCATCTCCAGCTCAAATTTGCTCCAGTTCAGCTCAGCTTCAGTTAAGTCAAGCTCAGTTTAGCTCCAGCTCAGCTCAGCTCAGCTCCTACAAATCTCAGCTCCAGCTCAGCTCAGGCTCAGCTCCATCTTAGCTCAGCACCAACTCAACTCAGCTCCAGCACAGCTCCACCTCAGATCAGCTTCTGCTCTGCTCCATCTCAGCTCAGCTCCAGGTCAGCTCAGCTACAGCTGAGCACACTCCAACTCAGCTCACCTCAAGCTCAGCTCTAGCTCAGCACCATCTCAACTGAGCTCCAGTTCTGCTCCAGCTCAGCTCAGCTCCAGCTCACATCAGCTCAAGTTCAGAACCAGCTCAGCTCCAGCTGAGCTCAGTTCAGCTCTACCTCAGCTCATCACCAGCTCTGCTCCAGCTCAGCTCAGCTCCAACTCCCCTCCAACTCAGCTCAGCTCCAGCTCAGCTACAACTCAGCTCAGCTCCAGCCCTAGCTCAGCTTCAGCACTGCTTCAGAACAGTCCATCTCCAGGTCAGCACAGTTCCAGTTCTGGTACAGCACAACACCAGCTCATGAAAACTAAGCTCCAGCTCAGCTCCAGTTGCGCTCTGCTACAGCTCACCTCAGCTACAGTTTAGTACAGCAAGAGCACAGCAACAGCAGAACTAATACTCAGCACATCTCCACCTAGGCTCAAGTTCAGTACAAATCAAGCTCAGCTCATCTCCAGCTCAGCTCAGCTTCAGCTTAGCTCAGCTCCAGCTTAGGTCAGCTCCAACTCAGCTCAGGTCCACCTCTGCTAAGCTCCAGCTCAGCTCCAGCTCAGCTAAGCTCAAGCTCACCTCCTCCTCAGCTCACCTCCACCTCAGCTCAGCTTCAGATCAGATCCAGCTCGGCGCAGCTCCAACTCAGCTCAGCTCCAGCTCAGCTCCAGCTCAGCTCCAGCTCAGCTTAGCTCCAAGTCGCTCAGCTACTGCTCAGCTCAGCTACTGCTCAGCTCAGCTCCAGCTCAGCTCAGCTCCAGCTCTGTTTAACTCCAGTTCAGCTAAGCTCTTTCACAAGTCTAGCTCAGCTCGATCACCGCTTTAGCTCAGCACAGATCTAGTTCAGCTACAGCACTACTCCAGCTCAGCTCAGCTAAGCTCCAGATCAGCTCCAACTCAGCTTAGCTCAAGGTCAGCTACAGTATAACTCAAGCACAACTCTATCTCAGCTCAGCTCTAGCTCAGCTCAGCTCAGTTCTAGCTCAGATTAGCTCCAGCTCAGCTCCGCTCCAGTTCAGTTCAACACCTGCTAAGCTCAGCTCAGCTCTAGCTCAGCTCAGTTGGGGCTCAACTCCACTCCAGCTCTACTAAGCTCCACCTCAAATCCAGCTCAGCTCAGGTCCACTTCAGCTCAGCTCCAGCTCAGCTCAGCTCAAGTTCAGCTGAGCTCCATCTCAACTCATCTCCAGCCCAGTACACCTCAAGCTCAGCTTAGCTCAGGCTCAGCGCAGCTCTAGTTCAGCACATCCACAGCTCAGCTACAGCCTCAGCTCCAGGTCAGCTCAGCCCCAGCTCAGCTCAGTTCCAGTTCGGCTCCAGCTCAACTACAGATCAACTATATATCAGCTCAGCTCCACCTCAGCTCCAGCTCAGCTCCAGCTCACCTCACCTCCAGCTCATCTCACCTACAGCTCAGTTACAGCTCAGCTACAGAATAACTACTGCGCAACTTAGATCTAGCTCATCTACAGCACAGCACAGCTCCAGGTCAGCTCAGCTAGAGCTCAGTTCCAAGCTCAGCTTAGCTCCAGCTCAGTTCTTCTCCAGCTAAACTCAGCACCTGCTCAGCTCAGCTCCAGGTCAGCTTCAGAGCAGTTCAGCTCCAGCTCAGCTCTGCCCAAGCGCAGTTCAGCTACAGCACAGGTCCAGCTCACCTCAGCTCAGCTGCAACTAAGCTAAAAATCTGCTCCAGCTCAGCTCTGCACGAGCTTAGCTTCAGCTCTGCATGAGCTTAGCTTCAGCTCTGCTCAGCTTCAGTTCAGCTCCAGCACAGCTCGGTTCAAGTTCAGCTGCAGCTCAGCTCAGCACCAACTCATATCCAACTCAGCTCAGCTCCAGCTCAGATCAGCTACAGCTAAACTCAGCACCAGCTCAGGTCAGCTACTTCTAAATTCAGCTCAACCTCAGCTCATGCTCAGCTCCATCTCAGCTCAGCTTCAGCTCTGTTCAGTGACAGCTCAGCTCAGGTCTAGCTCAGCACAACTCCAGGTCAGCTAAACTCCAGCTAAGCTAAGTTCAAGCGCAGCTCAATTCTTGCTCAGCTACAGCATAACTCCAGCTCATTTCAGCTCCAGCACAGATCCAGCTAATCACAGTTCGAGCTCAGCACAGGTCCAGCTCATCTCAGCTCCAGCTAAGCTCAGCCCCAGCTCACCCCCACCTCAGCTCCTCTCCTCTTCCGCTCAGCGCATCTCCAGCTCGGCTCAGCTGATGTCAGCTCAGCTCCAACTCAGCTCAGCTCCTGATCAGCTCAGCTCCAGCGCAGCTAAGCATCAGCTCAGATTAGCTCCAGCTCAGCTCTGCCCCATCTCAGCTCAGCTCCAACTCAGCTACACGAACACCCCAGCTCAGCTAAGCTCAGTTCCAGCTCAGATTACCTCCAGCCCAGCTGTGCTCCAGCTCAGCTCACCTCCAGCTCAGCTCAGCTCCAGATAACCTCAGCTCCAGATAACCTCAGCTCCAGATAACCTCAGCTCCAGATAACCTCAGCTCCAGATAACCTCAGCTCCAGTTCAGTTTAGCTGTTGCTAAGCTCCAGCACAGCACAGCTCAAGCTCAGCTCAGCTCGAGCTCAACTCGGCTCCAGCTCTACTCAGCTCCACCTCAGATCCAGCTCAGCTCCTTTTAAGCTCAGCTCACGCTCAGCTCAGCTCCAATTCAGTTCAGCTCCATCTCAGCTCATCCTCAACACAGCACACTTCCAGCTCAGCTCAGCTACAGCTCATCGCAGCTCCAGCTAAGCACATCTCAAGCTGAGCTACAGCACAACTCCAGCTAAGCTCAGCTCCAGCTCAGCTCAGCCCCAGCTCAGCTCAGTTATAGTTTGCACCAGCTCTCTAAGGAAAGATTTTTTTTTAAAAAAAATAAATAAATTCTGCCACCATTTTTACAGTTTGGAAGGGGAGTATTTATTTCCGAAAAAAAGTCAAAACCCCATTCAGCAGCCTATCATTCATTTGGAGATCTATCTCTCAGGTAAGAATTTCTTTTAGATGCATTCTGCCGCCACTCTGACAGTTTCGAAGGTGAGTAGTTATTTCTGAAAAATGTAGAAACCCCTTTCTGCCGTCTATTCTACGTTTGGACAGCTGCCTTCTGATTAAGAGTACCTTCTAATTAAAATCTGCCGCAGCTTTGACAGTATGCAAGGGGAGTTGTTATTTCCAAAAAAAGTCAAAACTCATTTCAGCCGTCTATCTTACGTTTGGACATCTATCTCTCTTGTAAGAATTTCTATTAAATAAATTGTGCCGCCACTTTGAAAGTTTGGAATAGGATTAGTCGTTTCAGAAAAACGTCAAAACCACTTTCTGCCGTCTATTCTTCGTTTGGACAGCTGCATCCTGATTAAGAATTTCTTTTAAATAAATTCTGCCGCAGCTTTGACAGTATGCAATGGGAGTCAAAACCCCTTTCTGCCGTCTATCTTCCGTTTGCAGATCTATCCATCACTTAAGATTTTCTTTTAAATAAATTCTGCCACCACTTTGAGAGTTTCGAATGGGAGTCGTTATTTCCGAAAAAACTCAATACCTCTTTCTACCGTCTATTCTACGTTTGGAGAGGTGCCTCCCGTTTAAGAATTTCTTTTAAATAAATTCTGCGGCCACATTGACGGTTTGGAAGAGGAGTAGTATTTTCCGAAAAAAGGCAAAAACCAATTTCAACCGTCTATTCTACGTTTATACAGCTGCCTCCTGATTAAGAATTTCTTTTAAATAAATTCTACCGCAGCTTTGACAGTATGGAAGGGGAGTAGCTATTTCCGAAAAAAGTCAAAACCCTTTTCTGCCGTCTATCTTACGTATGGAGATCTATATCTCCAGTAAGAATTTCTTTTAAATAAATTCTGAATCCACTTTGACAGTTTGGAAGAGAAGTAGTTATATCCAAAAAAAAGTCAATACTTCTTTCTGCCATCTATTCTACGTTTGGACAGCTGTCTCCCGATTAAGAATTTCTTTTAAATAATTTCTGTTGCCACTTTGATAGTTTGGAAGGGGAGTAATTATTTCCGAAAAAAGTCAGAACCCCTTATCGCCATCTATCGTCCTTTTAAAGATCTATCTCTCATGTACGAATTTCTTTTAAATTAATTGTGCATCCATTATGAGTTTCGAAGGGAAGTAGTTATTTCCGAAAAAAGTCAATACCTCTTTCTGCCATCTATTCTACATTTGGACAGCTGCCTCCCGATAAAGATTTTCTCTTAAATAAATTCTGCAACCATTTTGACATTTTGGAAGGGGAGTAGTAACTTCAAAAAAAAAAAAAAAAAGTAAAACTCTTTCTGATGTCCATCTTACGTTTGGAGATCTCTTTTTCAGGCAAGAATTTCTTTTAAATATATTCTGCTTCCACTTTGACAGTTTGGAAGGGGAGTAGTTATTTCCGAAAAAAGTCAGAACCCCATTCTGCCGTCTATTGTAGGTTTGGAGATCCATCTCTGAGGAAAGAATTTATTTTAAATAAATACTGCTGCTACTTTGACTGATTAAAAGAGGAGTAATTATTTTGGAAAAAAGTCTAAACCATTTTCTGCCGTCCCTACTTGTTGGAGATATGTTTTTCAGGCAAGAATTTACTTTAAATAAAATCTTCCACTACTGAGACAGTTTAGAATGGGAGTAGTTCTTGCAGAAAATAGTCAAAACCCCTTTCTGCCGTCTATTCTACGTTTGGAGATCCATCTCTCAGGTAAGAATTTCTTTTAAATATATTCTACTTCCAATTTGACAGTTTGGAAGGGGCGTAGTTATTTCCGAAAAAAGTCAGAACCACTTTCTGCCGACCATCTTACGTTTGGAGGTCTATTTCTCAGGCAAGAATTTCCTTTAAATAAAATCTGCCACTACTGTGACAGTTTGGAAGGGGAGTAGTTATTTCCCAAAAAAGTCAAAACCACTTTCTGCCGACAATCTCACGTTTGGAGATCTCTTTTTCAGGCAAGAATTTCCTTTAAATAAAATTTGCCACTAATGTGACAGTTTGGAAGGGGAGCAGTTATTTCCGGAAAAAGTCAAAACCACCTTCTGCCGACCCTCTTCCGTTTGGAGATCTCTTTCTCAGGCAAGAATTTCCTTTAAATAAAATCTGCCACTATTGTGACAGTTTGGAAGGGGAGAAGTTATTTCCCAAAAATGTCAGAATCACATTCTGCCTACCATCTTACGTTTGGAGATCTCTTTTTCAGGCAAGAATTTCCTTTAAATAAAATCTGCCACTACTTTGACTGTTTGGAAGGGGAGTAGTTATTTCCGAAAAAAGTCAGAACCACATTCTGCTGACCATCTTACGTTTGGAGATCCCTTTTTCAGGCAGAAAGCTCCTTTAAATAAAATCTGCCACTACTGTGACAGTTTTCAAGGGGAGTAGTTATTTTCGAAAAAATGAGAACCACCTTCTGCCGACAATCTTACGTTTGGAGATCTCTTTTTCAGGTAGGAAGATCCTTTAAATAAAATCTGCCACTACTGTGACAGTTTGGAGGGGGAGTAGTTATTTCCGAAAAATTAAAAAACACTTTTCTGCCGACCATCTTACGTTTGGAGATCTCTATTTCAGGCAAGAATTTCAGTTCCAGCTCAGTTCAGCTCCAGCTCAGCTTAGATCTAGCCCAGATCAGCTCCAACCAAAGTCAGCGCCAGCTCAGCTCAGCTCTGGCTCCTCTCAGCTCCAGCTCACCTCTGCTCCAGCTCAGTTGAACACAAGCTCCTGCTCAGCTCAGATATGCTCCAGTTCAGCTCCAATTCAGCTTAGCTTTGCTCCAGCTCAGATCCAGCTAAGCTATATCTCAGCTCCAGCTCAACTCAGATTTGCTCCAGCTCAGCTCCAATTCAGCTTAGCTTAGATCCAACTCAGCCCAGCTCCAGTTCAGCCCAGCTCCAGTTCAGCTTCAGCTAAGCTCAGCGCCATCTCAGGTTCCGTTCATCTCCATGTCAGTCTGAGCTCAGCTACAGCTCAACATCAACTCAGTTCAGTTTTGCACCATCTCAGCTCAACTATGCTCCAGCTCAGCTTCAGCTCAGTTCAGTTCCAGCTCAGCTACAGCTTAGCACAGCTCAGCTCCAGCTCTGCTCAACTCCAGCACAGCTTGTGCTCAGCTTTTAATCAGCTAGGTCTCAGCTACAGCTCAGTTCGTGCTTAGTTCCCGCTCAGTTCCAGCTCAGCTCAAACTCTATAGATAACACAAGGTAAAATTTAATAATTAATGTTCATGTTTATTAAATAAAACAAAACAATTTCCCCAAGATCCCTAATTTGGAACAATTTTTTTCCCTATATGTGTTAATGACATATTAACGTCTACAGAGATGCAATCTTTTATGAACAGGAAACAAGATACAGTTATTATTGAACCATCTAGGTACAGACCATGAAACGCTAAACTATTATTGGTCGTTACCCTATTAACTTCAAGTGAATAAATTACAAAAAATTAATGCAGCTAAGCTCCACCACAAGTCACCACCAGCTCAGCTCCTGCTCAGTTGCAGCTCAGCTCAGCTCTCCTCCAGCTCAGCTCCAGCTCAGATCAGCTCCAGCTCAGCTCAGCTCGAGCTGCGCTCAGGTCATCTCTAGCTCGGTTGAGCTAAGTTCCGGGTTCAGCTCCGTTTCAGCTCCGCTCTGATCCAGCTCAGCTCAGCTCAGCTAAAGCTTAGCTCTGGTTCATCTCACCTCTAGCTCAGCTCAGCTCCAGCTCAGCTCAACTCAGCTCATTCTCAGCTCAGCTCAGCTGTAGCTCAGCTCAAGCTCAGCCTCAGATCTGCTCCAGCACAGCTCAGCTCAGCTCCAGCTCAGATCAGCTCCAGCGCAGCTAAGCTCCAGCTCAGCTCAGCTTCAGCTCAGCTCAGCTCCAGCACAGCTCAGCTCCAGCTCAGATCAGCTCCAGCTAAGCTCAGCACCATCTCAGCTCAGCTCCAGCTCAGCTCAGCTCCAGCTCAGCTCAACTCCAGCTCAGCTCAGTTCCAGATAGGCTCAGCACCATCTCAGCTCAGCTCCAGCTCATCTCAGCTCCAGCTCAGCTCAGCTCTAGCTCAGATCAGCTCCAGCTCAGCTCACCTCGAGCTGCGCTCTGGTCATCTCTAACTCGGTTGAGCTAAGCTCCAGTTCAGCTCCGTTTCAGCTCCGATCAGATCCAGCTCAGCTCAGCTCAGCTAAAGCTTAGCTCTAGTTCATCTCACCTCTAGCTCAGCTCAGCTCCAGCTCAGCTCAACTCAGCTCATTCTCAGCTCAGCTCAGCTCAAGCTCAGCCTCAGATCTGCTCCAGCACAGCTCAGTTTGCTGAATCTCAGAAGCAGCTCATCTCAGTTCTAGCTCGGCTCGGCTCCAACATAGCTCAGCTCTGCTTTGCTCCAGCTCAGTTCCAGCTCAACTCCTCTTTTATCCAGTTCAGCTTCGGCTCAGTTAAGCTCCAGCTCATCTCCAGATCAGCTCAGCTACAGCTCTGCTCCAGGTCAGCTCCAGCCCAGCTACAACTCAGCACAGCTCCACCTCAGCTCAGCTCATCTCCAGCTCAGCTCAATACTAGCAAACTTCAATACCAGCTCAGCTTAATACCAGCTTAGCTATAACTCAGCAAGAGCTAAGCTCTGCTAAGCTTAGCCACAGCTCAGCTCTGCTTTAGCTCAGATCAAACTCAGCTCAGCTCCAGCTCAACTCATCTTTCCTTTTGCTCAGTTCGACCTCAGCTCAGCTTGGCTGCAGCTCTCCTGAGCTCAGCTCAGCTTTGTTCCAACCCAGCTCGAGCTCACCTCTTCTCCAGCTCTAGCTCACCTCAGCTCCAGCTCAGCTCAGTTCCAGATAAGCTCAGCACCATCTCAGGTCAGCTTCAGCTCAGCTCAGCTCCAGCTCAGCTCAGCTCCAGCTCAGATCAGCTCCAACTCAGCTCGGCTCCAGCTCAGCTCAGCTAAAGCTCAGCTCAGCTCCAGCTCAGCTCAGCTGCAGCTCAGATCAGCTCCAGCTCAGATCAGCTCCAGCTCAGCTCAGCTCCAGTTCAGCTCAGCTCTAGCTCAGCTCAGCTCAGCTCCAGCTCAGCTCAGCTCCAGCTCAGCTCAGCTCCAGCTCTGCTCAGCTCCAGCTCAGCTCAGCCCCAGCTCAGATCAGCTCCAGCTCAGCTCAGTTCCAGCTCAGATCAGCTCCAGCTCAGCTCAGCTCCAGCTCAGCTCAGCTCCAGCTCAGCTCAGCTCCAGCTCAGCTCAGCTTCAGCTCAGCTCAGCTCCAGCTCAGCTCCAGCTCAGCTCAGCTCCAGCTCAGATAAGCTCCAGCTCAGCTCAGCTCCAGCTCAGATCAGCTCAGCTCAGCTCCAGCTCAGCTCAGCTCCAGCTCAGCTCAGCTCCAGCTCAGCTCAGATCCAGCTCAGATCAACTCCAGCTCAGCTCAGCTCGAGCTGCGCTCTGGTCATCTCTAGCTCGGTTGAGCTAAGCTCCAGTTCAGCTCCGTTTCAGCCCCGCTCTGATCCAGCTCAGCTCAGCTCAGCTAAAGCTTAGCTCTGGTTCATCTCACCTCTAGCTCAGCTCAGCTCCAGCTCAGCTCAACTCAGCTCATTCTCAGCTCAGCTCAGCTGTAGCTCAGCTCAAGCTCAGCCTCAGATCTGCTCCAGCACAGCTCAGTTTGCTGAAGCTCAGCAGCAGCTCATCTCAGTTCTAGCTCGGCTCGGCTCCAACATAGCTCAGCTCTGCTTTGCTCCAGCTCAGTTCCAGCTCAACTCCTCTTTTATCCAGTTCAGCTTCGGCTCAGTTAAGCTCCAGCTCATCTCCAGATCAGCTCAGCTCCAGGTCAGCTCCAGCCCAGCTACAACTCAGCACAGCTCCACCTCAGCTCAGCTCATCTCCAGCTCGCTCCAGCTCAGCTCAATACTAGCTAACTTCAATACCAGCTCAGCTTAATACCAGCTTAGCTATAACTCAGCAAGAGCTAAGCTCCAGCTCAGCTCAAGGTAATCTCAGCATAGTTGCAACTCCCATTGCGAAATTTCAAATTTAATGTTCATATTTATACGTCTCTTTAACAGCGAGGTCTTTTTAGAGACGGGAAATGATGGGGGGCAAGGAAATGGGAAGGATTTCGGCCATGGCCTTTTGAAGGAAGTATCCCGGCATTTGCCTGGAGTGATTTGGGAAACCATGGAAAACCCAAATCTGGATGCCCGTACGGGGATTCGAACCTCCGTCCTCCCGAAAGCGAGGCCAGAACGCTAAACATTACACCACCACCCTCGTTACATTATTAATTAAAACAAAACGATTTCCCCAAGATCCCAAATTTGGACCACATTTGCTATTTGTGTTAATGACTTTCAAGGACTACAGAAATGAAATGTTTCATGAACAGGAAACAAGTTACAGTTCCTTTAGCAAGAATAATTATTATTAAACCATCAAGCTTCAGAACATGAAATGAGAAACTATTTGTGGTTGTTATCCTCCACTTCAGCTCAGCTTTGCTCCAGATAAGCTCCACTTCAGCTCAGCTTTGCTCCAGCTCTGCTCCAGCTCAGTTCCCGCTCAGCTCCGGGTCAGTTACAGCTCAGGTCAAGCTCAGATCAGCTTAGCTCAAACTCCATAGGTAACACATTAGTGTTAAGATTTATTATACAAAACAAAACGATTTCACCAAGATACCATATTTGAAGCAATTTTATATGCTATTTGTGTTAATAACTTATTAAGGTTTACGAAAATGCAAAGTTTCATGAACAGGAAACAAGTTACAGTCCTTTTAGCAAGAATAATTATTATTGAACCACCAAGGAACAGAACATGAAGCGCGAACTACTTGCTGTTGTTACCGTATCATCAGGTCAGCACCAGTTCAGCTCCTGCGCAGTAGTAGCTCAGCCCAGCTAAGCTCCCGAAATATTCTTGCGCCAGCTGAGCTCCATTGCAGCTCCAGCTCATCTCCAACTCAGCTCAGCTCAAGTTTGCATCCAGCTCAGCTCCAGCAGAGTTGAGCTCAAACTCAGTTCAGTTCCCCTTAGATCCAGCTCAGCTCCAGCTCATCCCAGATCAGCTCCAGCTCAGTTCCAGCGCAACTACAGCTACAGCTCAGCTCCAGCTCAGCTCAGCGCAGCTACAGCTCAGCTCTTGTTCAGTTCAGCACCAGCTAAGTTCCAGCTCCTCAGCAGCTAAGCTCCAGATCAGTTCAAGCTCTGCTAAGCTTAGCCACAGCTCAGCTCTGCTATAGCTCAGATCAAACTCAGCTCAGCTCCAGCTCAATTCATCTTTCCTTTTATTCAGTTCGACCTCACCTCAGCTTTGCTGCAGCTCTCCTGAGCTCAGCTCAGCTTTGTTCCAACCCTGCTCGACCTCAGCTCTTCTCTAGCTCTAGCTCACCTCAGCTCAGCTCAGCTCAGTTCCAGATAAGCTCAGCACCATCTCAGCTCAGCTCCAGCTCAGCTCAGCTCCAGCTCAGCTCAGCTCCAGCTCAGCTCAGCTCCAGCTCAGCTCAGCTCCAGCTCAGCTCAGCTCAGCTCAGCTCAGCTCAGCTCAGCTCCAGCTCAGCTCCAGCTCCAGCTCAGCTCAGTTCCAGATAAGCTCAGTACCATCTCAGCTCAGCTCCAGCTCAGCTCAGCTCCAGATCAGCTCAGCTCCAGCTCAGCTCAGCTCCAGCTCAGCACAGTTCCAGATAAGCTCAGCTCCAGCTCCAGCTCAGCTCCAGCTCAGCTCAGCTCCAGCTCAGCTCAGCTCCAGCTCAGCTCAGCTCCAGCTCAGCTCAGCTCCAGCTCAGCTCAGCTCCAGCTCAGCTCAGCTCAGCTCCAGCTCAGCTCAGCACCATATCAGCTCAGCTCCAGCTCAGCACAGCTCCAGCTCAGCTCAGTTCCAGATAAGCTCAGCACCATCTCAGCTCAGCTCCAGCTCAGCTCAGCTCCAGCTCCGGCTCAGCTCCATCTCAGCTCAGCTCCAGCTCAGCTCAGCTCCAGCTCAGCTCAGCTCAGCTCAGCTCAGCTCCAGCTCAGCTCCAGCTCAGCTCAGCTCCAGCACAGCTCAGCACCATCTCAGCTCAGCTCCAGCTCAGCTCAGCTCCAGCTCCAATATCAGCTCCAGCTCAGCTCAGCTCCAGCCCAGCTCAGCTCCAGCTCAGCTCAGCTCAGCTCAGCTCCAGCTCAGCTCCAGCTCAGCTCAGCCCAGCACAGCTCCATCTCAGCTCAGCTCCAGCTCAGCACAGCTCAGCTCAGCTCAGTTCCAGATAAGCTCAGCACCATCTCAGCTCAGCTCCAGCTCAGCTCAGCTCCAGATCAGCTCAGCTCCAGCTCAGCTCAGCTCCAGCTCAGCACAGTTCCAGATAAGCTCAGCTCAGCTCAGCTCCAGCTCAGCTCAGCTTCAGGTCAGCTCAGCTCCAGCTCAGCTCAGCTCCAGCTCAGCTCAGCTCCAGCTCAGTTCAGCTCCAGCTCAGATCAGCTCAGCTCTAGCTCAGCTCAGCTCCAGCTCAGCTCAGCTATAGCTCAGCTAAGCTCAGCTCAGCTCAGCTCTAGCTCAGCTCAGCTCAGATCTAGCTCAGCACCATCTCACCTCAGTTCCAGCTCAGCTCATCTCCAGCTCAGCTCATCTCCAGCTCAGCTCAGCTCCAGCTCAGCTCAGTTCCAGATAAGCTCAGCACCATCTCAGCTCAACTCCAGCTCAGCTCAGCTCCACCTCCAGCACAACTCCAGCTCAGCTCAGCTCCAGCTCAGCTCATTTCCAGCTCAGCTCAGCTCAGCTCTACTCCAGCTCAGCTCCAGCTCAGCTAATCTCCATCTCAGCTCAGATCAGTTCCAGATAAGCTCAGCACCATCTCAGCTCAGCTGCAGCTCAGTTCAGCTCAGCTCCAGCTCAGCTCAGCACCATCTTAGCTCAGCTCCAGGTCAGCTCAGCTCCAGCCCAGCTCAACTCAGCTCCAGCTCAACTCAGCTCCAGCTGAGCTCTAGCTCAGCTCAGCTCAGCTCTAGCTCAGTTCACCTCAGTTCCAGATAAGCTCAGCACCATCTCAGCTCAGCTCAGCTCAAGCTCAGCTCCAAGCTCAGCTCAGCTCCAACTCAGCTCAGCTCTAGCTCAGCTCACCTCAGTTCCAGATAAGCTCAGCACCATCTCAGCTCAGCTCATCTCCAGATCAGCTCAGCTCCATCTCAGCTCAGCTCCATCTCAGCTCAGCTCCAGATAAGCTCAGCACCATCTCAGCTCAGCTCCAGCTCAGCTCAGCTCCAGCTCAGCTCAGCTCCATCTCAGCTCAGCTCCAGCTCTGCTCAGCTCAGCTCCAGCTCAGCTCAGCTCAGCTCAGCTCAGTTCCTGATAAGGTCAGCACCATCTCAGCTCAACTCCAGCTCAGCCTAGCTCCAGCTCAACTCAGCACCATCTCAGCTCAGCTCCAGCTCAGCTCAGTTGCAGATCAGCTCAGTTCCATCTCCATCTCAGCTCCAGCTCATCTCAGTTCCAGCTCAGCTCAGCTCCCGCTCAGCTCAGCTCAGCTCAGCTCCAGCTCAGCTCCAGCTCAGCTCAGCTCAGTTCCAGATAAGCTCAGCACCATCTCAGCTCAGCTGCAGCTCAACTCAGCTCAGCTCCAGCTCAGATCAGCACCATCTTAGCTCAGCTACAGCTCAGCTCAGCTCCAGCTCAGCTCAGCTCCCAGCTCAGCTCAGCTCAGCTCAGCTCTAGCTCAGCTCAGCTCAGCTCTAGCTCAGTTCACCTCAGTTCCAGATAAGCTCAGCACCATCTCAGCTCAGCTCTAGCTCAGCTCAGCTCCAGATCAGCTCAGCTCAAGATCAGCTCAGCTCCAGCTCAGCTCAGTTTCAGATAAGCTCAGCACCATCTCAGCTCAGCTCCAGCTCAGCTCAGCTCCAGCTCCAGCTCAGCTCCAGCTCAGCACAGCTCCAGCTCAGCTCAGCTCCACCTCAGCACAGTTCCAGATAAGCTCAGCTCCGGCTTTAGCTCAGCTCCATCTCAGCTGAGCTCCAGCTCAGCTCAGCTCCAGCTCAGATCAGCTATAGCTCAGCTAAGCTCAGCTCAGCTCAGCTCTAGCTCAGCTCAGCTCATATCTAGCTCAGCTCACCTCAGTTCCAGAAAAGCTCAGCACCATCTCAGCTCAGCTCCAGCTCAGCTCAGCTCCAGATCAGCTCAGCTCCACATCAGCTAAGCTCCAGCTCAGCTCAGTTCCAGATAAGCTCAGCAACATCTCAGCTCAGCTAAAGCTCAGCTTAGCTCCAGCTCAGCTCATCACCAGCTCAGCTCAGCTCCAGCTCAGCTCAGTTCCAGATAAGCTCAGCTCCGGCTCCAGCTCAGCTAAGCTCCAGCTCAGCTCATCTCCAGCTCAGCTCAGCTCCAGCTCAGCTCCAGCTCAGCTCAGCTCAGCTCAGTTCCAGATAAGCTCAGCACCATCTCAGCTCAGCTCCAGCTCAGCTCAGCTCCAACTCAGCTCAGCACCGTCTTAGCTCAGCTCTAGCTCAGCTCAGCTCAGCTCTAGCTCAGTTCACCTCAGTTCCGGATAAGATCAGCACCATCTCAGCTCAGCTCCATCTCAGCTCAGCTCCAGCTCAGCTCAGCTCCAGTTCTGCTCAGCTCTAGCTCAGCTCTGCTCCAGCTCAGCTCAGCTCCAGCTCAGCTCAACTCCAGCTCAGCTCAGCTCCAGCTCAGCTAAGCTCCAGCTAAGCTCAGCTCAGCTCCAGCTCAGCTCAGCTCCAGCTCAGCTCAGCTCCAGCTCAGCTCAGCTCCAGCTCAGCTCAGCTCCAGCTCAGCTCAGTTCCAGATAAGCTCAGCACCATCCCAGCTCAGCTCCAAATCAGATCAGCTAAAGCTCAGCTCAGGTAAGTTCCAGATAAGCTCAGCACCATCTCAGCTCAGCTCCAGCTCAGCTCAGCTCCAGCTCCAGCACAGCTCCATCTTAGCTCAGCTCCAGCTCAGCTCAGCTCCATCTCAGCTCAGCTCCAGCCAGCTCAGCTCCAACTCAGCTGAGCTCTAGCTCAGCTCAGCTCATCTCTAGCTCAGCTCACCTCAGTTCCAAATAATCTCAGCACCATCTCGGCTCAGCTCCAGCTCAGCTCAGCTCCATATCAGCTCAGCTCCAGATCAGCTCAGCTCCAGCTCAGCTCAGTTCCAGATAAGCTCACCACCATCTCAGCTCAGCTCCAGTTCAGCTCAGCTCCAGCTTAGCTCAGCTCCATCTCAGTTCAGCTCCAGCTCAGCACAGTTCCAGATAAGCTCAGCTCCGGCTCCAGCTCAGCTCCAGCTCAGCTCAGCTCCAGCTCAGCTCAGCTCAGCTCAGCTCCAGCTCAGCTCCAGCTCAGCTCAGCTCAGCTTAGCTCAGTTCCAGATAAGCTCAGCTCCAGCTCAGCTCAGCTCCAGCTCAGCTCAGCTCAGCTCTGCTCAGTTCCAGATAAGCTCAGCACCATCTCAGCTCAGCTCCAGCTCAGCTCAGTTCCATCTCCAGCTCAGCTCCAGCTCAGCTCAGCTCCAGCTCAGCTCATCTCCAGCTCAGCTCAGCTCAGCTCCAGCTCAGCTCCAGCTCAGCTCAGCTCAGCTCAGCTCAGTTCCAGATAAGCTCAGCACCATCTCAGCTCAGCTGCAGCTAAGCTCAGCTCAGCTCCAGCTCAGCTCAGCACCATCTTAGCTCAGCTCCAGCTCAGCTCAGCTCCAGGTAAGCTTAGCTACAGTACAGCTCAGCTCAGTTCAGCTCAGCGCTAGCTCAGCTCAGCTCAGCTCTAGCTCAGTTCACCTCAGTTCCAGATAAGCTCAGCACCATCTCAGCTCAGCTCCAGCTCAGCTCAGCTCTAGATCAGCTCAGCTCCAGATCAGCTCAGCTCCAGCTCAGCTCCGTTCCAGATAAGCTCAGCACCATCTCAGCTCAGCTCCAGCTCAGCTCAGCTCCAGCTACAGCTCAGCTCCACCTCAGCTCAGATCGACCTCAGCACAGTTCCAGATAAGCTCAGCTCCGGCTCTAGCTCAGCTCCAGCTCAGCTCAGCTCCAGCTCAGCTCTGCTCCAGCTCAGATCAGCTCCAGCGCAGCTAAGCTCAAGCTCAGCTCAGCTTCAGCTCAGCTCAGCTCCAGCTCAGCTCAGCTCCAGCTCAGATCAGCTCCAGCTAAGCTCAGCACCATCTCAGCTCAGCTCCTGCTCTGCTCAGCTCCAGCTCAGCTCAACTCAGCTCAGTTCCAGATAGGCTCAGCACCATCTCAGCTCAGCTCCAGCTCATCTCAGCTCCAGCTCAGCTCAGCTCTAGCTCAGATCAGCTCCAGCTCAGCACACCTCGAGCTGCGCTCTGGTCATCTCTAGCTCGGTTGAGCTAAGCTCCAGTTCAGCTCCGTTTCAGCTCCGCTCTGATCCAGCTCAGCTCAGCTCAGCTAAAGCTTAGCTCTGGTTCATCTCACCTCTAGCTCAGCTCAGCTCCAGCTCGCTCAACTCAGCTCATTCTCAGCTCAGCTCAGCTCAAGCTCAGCCTCAGATCTGCTCCAGCACAGCTCAGTATGCTGAATCTCAGAAGCAGCTCATCTCAGTTCTAGCTCGGCTCGGCTCCAACATAGCTCAGCTCTGCTTTGCTCCAGCTCAGTTCCAGCTCAACTCCTCTTTTATCCAGTTCAGCTTCGGCTCAGTTAAGCTCCAGCTCATCTCCAGATCAGTTCGGCTACAGCTCAGCTCCAGGTCAGCTCCAGCCCAGCTACAACTCAGCACAGCTCCACCTCAGCTCCAGCTCAGCTCAATACTAGCAAACTTCAATACCAGCTCAGCTTAATACCAGCTTAGCTATAACTCTGCAAGAGCTAAGCTCCTGCTCAGCTCAAGGTAATCTCAGCATAGTTGTAACTCCGTAGTTAACCCATTGCGAAATTTCAAATTTAATGTTCATATTTATACGTCTCTTTAACAGTGAGGTCTTTTTAGAGACGGGAACTGATGGGGGGCAAGGAAATGGGAAGGATTTCGGCCATGGCCTTTTGAAGGAAGTATCCCGGCATTTGCCTGGAGTGATTTGGGAAACCATGGAAAACCCAAATCTGGATGCCCGTACGGGGATTCGAACCTCCGTCCCCCCGAAAGCGAGGCCAGAACGCAAACATTACACCACCACCCTTGTTACATTATTAATTAAAACAAAACGATTTACCCAAGATCCCAAATTTGGACCACATTTGCTATTTGTGTTAATGACTTTCAAGGACTACAGAAATGAAATGTTTCATGAACAGGAAACAAGTTACAGTTCCTTTAGCAAGAATAATTATTATTAAACCATCGAGCTTCAGAACATGAAATGAGAAACTATTTGTGGTTGTTATCCTCCACTTCAGCTCAGCTTTGCTCCAGATAAGCTCCACTTCAGCTCAGCTTTGCTCCAGCTCTGCTCCAGCTCAGTTCCCGCTCAGCTCCGGGTCAGTTACAGCTCAGGTCAAGATCAGATCAGCTTAGCTCAAACTCCATAGGTAACACATTAGTGTTAAGATTTATTAAACAAAACAAAACGACTTCACCAAGATACCATATTTGAAGCAATTTTATATGCTATTTGTGTTAATAACTTATTAAGGTTTACGAAAATGCAAAGTTTCATGAACAGGAAACAAGTTACAGTCCTTTTAGCAAGAATAATCATTATTGAACCACCAAGGAACAGAACATGAAGCGCGAACTACTTGCTGTTGTTACCGTATAATCAGGTCAGCACTAGTTCAGCTCCTGCGCAGTAGTAGCTCAGCCCAGCTAAGCTCCCGAAATATTCTTGCGCCAGCTGAGCTCCATTGCAGCTCCAGCTCATCTCCAACTCAGCTCAGCTCCAGCTCAGCTCAAGTTTGCATCCAGCTCAGCTCCAGCAGAGTTGAGCTCAAACTCAGTTCAGCTCCACCTTAGATCCAGCTCAGCTCAAGCTCATCCCAGATCAGCTCCAGCTCAGTTCCAGCGCAACTACAGCTATAGCTCAGCTCCAGCTCAGCTCAGCGCAGCTACAGCTCAGCTCTTGTTCAGTTCAGCACCAGCTAAGTTCCAGCTCCTCAGCAGCTAAGCTCCAGATCAGTTCAAGCTCTGCTAAGCTTAGCCACAGCTCAGCTCTGCTATAGCTCAGATCAAACTCAGCTCAGCTCCAGCTCAACTCATCTTTCCTTTTGCTCAATTCGACCTCACCTATGCTTTGCTGCAGCTCTCCTGAGCTCAGCTCAGCTTAGTTCCAACCCAGCTCGAGCACAGCTCTTCTCCAGCTCTAGCTCACCTCAGCTCCAGCTCAGCTCAGTTGCAGATAGGCTCAGCACCATCTCAGCTCAGCTTCAGCTCAGCTCAGCTCCAGCTCAGATCAGCTCCAGCTCAGCTCAGCTCCAGCTCAGCTCAGCTCCACCTCAGCTCAGCTCCAGCTCAGCTCAGCTCCAGTTCAGATCAGCTCCAGCTCAGATCAGCTCCAGCTCAGCACAGCTCCAGCTCAGCTCAGCTTCAGCTCAGCTCAGCTCCAGCTCAGCTATGCTCCAGCTCAGCTCAGCTCCAGCTCAGCTCAGCTCCAGCTCAGCTCAGCTTCAGCTCAGATCAGCTCCAGCTCAGCTCAGCTCCAGCTCAGATCAGCTCCAGCTCAGCTCAGCTCCAGCTCAGCTCATCTCAGTTCCAGATAAGCTCAGCACCATCTCAGCTCAGCTGCTGCTCAGCTCAGCTCAGCTCCAGCTCTACTCAGCATCATCTTAGCTCAGCTCCAGCTCAGCTCAGCTACAGCTCAGCTCAGCTCAGTTCAGCTCAGCGCTAGCTCAGCTCAGCTCAGATCTAGCTCAGTTCACCTCAGTTCCAGATAAGCTCAGCACCATCTCAGCTCTGCTCCAGCTCTGCTCAGCTGCAGATCAGCTCAGCTCCAGATCAGCTCAGCTCCAGATCAGCTCAGCTCCAGCTCAGCTCCGTTCCAGATAAGCTCAGCACCATCTCAGCTCAGCTCCTGCTCAGCTCAGCTCCAGCTCAGCTCAGCTCCAGCTCAGCTCAGCTAAGCTCCAGCTCAGCTCAGCTCCACCTCAGCACAGTTCCAGATAAGCTCAGCTCCGGCTCCAGCTCAGCTCCAGCTCAGCTCAGCTCCAGCTCAGCTCAGCTCAGCTCAGCTCAGCTCCAGCTCAGCTCAGCTTCACCTCAGATCAGCTCCAGTTCAGATCAGCTCCAGCTCAGATCAGCTCCAGCTCAGCACAACTCCAGCTCAGCTCAGCTTCAGCTCAGCTCAGCTCCAGCTCAGCTCAGCTCCACCTCAGCTCAGCTCCAGCTCAGCTCAGCTCCAGTTCAGATCAGCTCCAGCTCAGATCAGCTCCAGCTCAGCACAACTCCAGCTCAGCTCAGCTTCAGCTCAGCTCAGCTCCAGCTCAACTCAGCCCAGCTCAGCTCTGAGCTCAGCTCAGCTCCAGCTCAGCTCAGCTCCAGCTCAGATCAGCTCAGCTCAGCTCCAGCTCAGCTCCAGCTCAGATCAGCTCCAGCTCAGCTCAGCTCAGCTCAGCTCAGCTCAGTTCCAGATAAGCTCAGCACCATCTCAGCTCAGCTGCAGCTCAGCTCAGCTCAGCTCCAGCTCAACTCAGCACCATCTTAGCTCAGCTCCAGCTCAGCTCAGCTCCAGCTCAGCTCAGCTACAGCTCAGCTCAGCTCAGTTCAGCTCAGCGCTAGCTCAGCTCAGCTCAGATCTAGCTCAGTTCACCTCAGTTCCAGATAAGCTCAGCACCATCTCAGCTCAGCTCCAGCTCTGCTCAGCTGCAGATCAGCTCAGCTCCAGCTCAGCTCCGTTCCAGATAAGCTCAGCACCATCTCAGCTCAGCTCCAGCTCAGCTCAGCTCCAGCTCAGCTCAGCTCCAGCTCAGCTCAGCTCCAGCTCAGCTCAGCTCCACCTCAGCTCAGCTCCAGCTCAGCTCAGCTCCAGCTCAGCTCAGCTCCAGCTCAGCTCAGCTCCAGCTCAGATCAGCTCCAGCTCAGCTAAGCTCCAGCTCAGCTCAGCTTCAGCTCAGCTCAGCTCAGCTCAGCTCAGCTCCAGCTCAGCTCAGCTCCAGCTCAGATCAGCTCAAGCTTAGCTCAACTCAGCTCAGTTCCAGATAGGCTCAGCACCATCTCAGCTCAGCTGCAGCTCATCTCAGCTCCAGCTTAGCTCATCTCTAGCTCAGATCAGCTCCAGCTCAGCTCAGCTCGAGCTGCGCTCTGGTCATCTCTAGCTCGGTTGAGCTAAGCTCCAGTTCAGCTCCGTTTCAGCTCCGCTCTGATCCAGCTCAGCTCAGCTCAGCTAAAGCTTAGCTCTGGTTCATCTCACCTCTAGTTCAGCTCAGCTACAGCTCAGCTCAACTCAGCTCATTCTCAGCTCAGCTCAGCTCAAGCTCAGCCTCAGATCTGCTCCAGGACAGCTCAGTTTGCTGAGTCTCAGAAGCAGCTCATCTCAGTTCTAGCTCGGCTCGGCTCCAACATAGCTCAGCTCTGCTTTGCTCCAGCTCAGTTCCAGCTCAACTCCTCTTTTATCCAGTTCAGCTTCGGCTCAGTTAAGCTCCAGCTCATCTCCAGATCAGCTCAGCTACAGCTCAGCTCCAGGTCAGCACCAGCCCAGCTACAACTCAGCACAGCTCCACCTCAGCTCAGCTCATCTCCAGCTCAGCTCAATACTAGCAAACTTCAATACCAGCTCAGCTTAATACCAGCTTAGCTATAACTCTGCAAGAGCTAAGCTCCAGCTCAGCTCAAGGTAATCTCAGCATAGTTGCAACTCCGTAGCTAACCCATTTCGATATTTCAAATTTAATGTTCATATTTATACGTCTCTTTAACAGTGAGGTCTTTTTAGAGACGGGAAATGATGGGGGGCAAGGAAATGGGAAGGATTTCGGCCTATGGCCTTTTGAAGGAAGTATCCCGGCATTTGCCTGGAGTGATTTGGGAAACCATGGAAAACCCAAATCTGGATGCCCGTACGGGGATTCGAACCTCCGTCCTCCCGAAAGCGAGTCCAGAACGCTAAACATTACACCACCACCCTCGTTACATTATTAATTAAAACAAAACGATTTCCCCAAGATCCCAAATTTGGACCACATTTGCTATTTGTGTTAATGACTTTCATGGACTACAGAAATGAAATGTTTCATGAACAGGAAACAAGTTACAGTTCCTTTAGCAAGAATAATTATTATTAAACCATCAAGCTTCAGAACATGAAATGAGAAACTATTTGTGGTTGTTATCCTCCACTTCAGCTCAGCTTTGCTCCAGATAAGCTCCACTTCAGCTCAGCTTTGCTCCAGCTCTGCTCCAGCTCAGTTCCCACTCAGCTACGGGTCAGTTACAGCTCAGGTCAAGATCAGATCACCTTAGCTCCAACTCCATTGGTAACACATTAGTGTTAAGATTTATTAAACAAAACAAAACGACTTCACCAAGATACCATATTTGAAGCAATATTATATGCTATTTGTGTTAATAACTTATTAAGGTTTACGAAAATGCAAAGTTTCATGAACAGGAAACAAGTTACAGTCCTTTTAGCAAGAATAATTATTATTGAACCACCAAGGAACAGAACATGAAGCGCGAACTACTTGCTGTTGTTATCGTATAATCAGGTCAGCACTAGTTCAGCTCCTGCGCAGTAGTAGCTCAGCCCAGCTAAGCTCCCGAAATATTCTTGCGCCAGCTGAGCTCCATTGCAGCTCCAGCTCATCTCCAACTCAGCTCAGCTCCAGCTCAGCTCAAGTTTGCATCCAGCTCAGCTCCAGCAGAGTTGAGCTCAAACTCAGTTCAGCTCCACCTTAGATCCAGCTCAGCTCCAGCTCACCCAGATCAGCTCCAGCTCAGTTCCAGCGCAACTACAGCTACAGCTCAGCTCCAGCTCAGCTCAGCGCAGCTACAGCTCAGCTCTTGTTCAGTTCAGCACCAGCTAAGTTCCAGCTCCTCAGCAGCTAAGCTCCAGATCAATTCAAGCTCTGCTAAGCTTAGCCACAGCTCAGCTCTGCTTTAACTCAGATCAAACTCAGCTCAGCTCCAGCTCAATTCATCTTTCCTTTTGCTCAGTTCGACCTCACCTAAGCTTTGCTGCAGCTCTCCTGAGCTCAGCTCAGCTTTGTTCCAACCCAGCTCGAGCACAGCTCTTCTCCAGCTCTAGCTCACCTCAGCTCCAGCTCAGCTCAGTTCCAGATAAGCTCAGCACCATCTCAGCTCAGCTCCAGCTCAGCTCAGCTCCAGCTCAGCTCAGCTCCAGCTCAGATCAGCTCCAGCTCAGCTCAGCTCCAGCTCAGCTCAGCTCCACCTCAGCTCAGCTCCAGCTCAGCTCAGCTCCAGCTCAGCTCAGATCAGCTCCAGCTCAGATCAGCTCCAGCTCAGCACAGCTCCAGCTCAGCTCAGCTTCAGCTCAGCTCAGCTCCAGCTCAGCTCAGCTCCAGCTCAGATCAGCTCCAGCTCAGCTCAGCTCCAGCTCAGCTCAGCTCCAGCTCAGCTCAGCTCAGTTCCAGCTCAGCTCAGCTCAGCTCAGCTCAGCTCTAGCTCAGCTCAACTCAGCTCTAGCTCAGCTCACCTCAGTTCCAGATAAGCTCAGCACCATCTCAGTTCAGATCCAGCTCAGCTCAGCTCCAGATCAGCTCAGCTCCAGCTCAGCTCAGTTCCAGATAAGCTCAGCACCATCTCAGCTCAACTGCAGCTCAGCTCAGCTCCATCTCAGCTCAGCTCCAGCTCAGCTCAGCTCCAGCTCAGCTCAGCTCCAGCTCAGCTCAGCTCAGCTCAGCTCCAGCTCAGCTCAGCGCAGCTACAGCTCAGCTCTCGTTCAGTTCAGCACCAGCGAAGTTCCAGCTCTTTAGCAGCTAAGCTCCAGATCAGTTCAAGCTCAGCTAAGCTTAGCCACAGCTCAGCTCTGCTTTAGCACAGATCAAACTCAGCTCAGCTCCAGCTCAACTCATCTTTCCTTTTGCTCAGTTCGACCTCACCTCAGCTTTGTTGCAGCTCTCCTGAGCTCAGCTCAGCTTTGTTCCAACCCAGCTCGAGCTCAGCTCTTCTCCAGCTCTAGCTTACCTGAGCTCCATCTCAGCTCAGTTCCAGATAAGCTCAGCACCATCTCAGCTCAGCTTCAGCTCTACTCAGCTCCCGCTCAGCTCAGCTCCAGCTCAGATCAGCTCCAGCTCAGCTCAGCTCCAGCTCAGCTCAGCTCCAGCTGCGTTCTGGTCATCTCTAGCTCGGTTGAGCTAAGCTCCAGTTCAGCTCCGTTTCAGCTCCGCTCTGATCCAGCTCAGCTCAGCTCAGTAAAACTTAGCTCTGGTTCATCTCACCTCTAGCGCAGCTCAGCTCCAGCTCAGCTCAACTCAGCTCATTCTCAGCTCAGCTAAGCTGTAGCTCAGCTCAAGCTCAGCCTCAGATCTGCTCCAGCACAGCTCAGTTTGCTGAAGCTCAGCAGCAGCTCATCTCAGTTCTAGCTCGGCTCGGCTCCAACATGGCTCAGCTATGCTTTGCTCTATCTCAGTTCCAGCTCAACTCCTCTTTTATCCAGTTCAGCTTCGGCTCAGTTAAGCTCCAGCCATCAAAAGACAAAATAAAAATTAATAAAATAAGAAGTACCAATAACTCAGTAATTATTGATGCAGAAACTAAGAGGATGTCAAAAAATTGATGGAACACAAAGAATTAAATGAGACGCTAAAATGTGAGCTTCCAAGAAAGAGGAAACCATTGGTAATCTTATATGATGTACCAAAAAATTTGGAAATAAATGATCTAGTAGACAAAGTATATGAGCAAAATTTTGAAGTTAAATTATCAAAGGAGGAGTTCGAAAGCGGTTTCTGCCCTAAATTTAAACAGGACCCCGTGAAAAGCCAACCGTTCATCACGTTATAGAAGTAAGCCCAGCTATGCGCAAATTATTACTAGAGCAACATAAAATATACGTGGAATTCAGTGCAATCAATTGCAAAGACTACACCGTGGTACCAACTTGTGTCAAGTGCAGAGACCTCGGACATGTGAGTAAACACTGCCAAATGGACATAGAGACTTGTAGTCATTGTGGTCAGAACAATCACAAGCGTGATCAGTGTGATAAGAAGTCGATGCCTCAAACGTGCATCCCATGCCAGAAAAGAGGTAAGTCATGCAAAAACAAAGGAAAGGATTGTCCCACGTATCAACTGCTATTGCAACGCCTAGTTAACAGAATAGATTATGGCTAGTCTACAATCCAGTTGCAGGATAGATCAAGAAATGATGGAGAATATAGCAGATCTGATATACAGAGCAGTTGAAATAGCAGTTGGAAAAGTGGGAATGAAAAATCAAAAGAAGAGAGGCAACCCCCCATCTCGTAGACGAAGAAATGCTGCAAGAGCCGAAACATTTAGGAAGAAGAAGGCGATGGAAATGCAGAAAATGATGGTAAGCGCCGGCGTGCAAACAGATCGGCAGCTGTTAATAGACGAGCAAATAGACGAAATTTCCTCCACCTCTGACTCGTATTATTGCCAGCGTTTTGTTAGAGGCGGTGGGCTCGGATATTCAAAGAAAATGAATATCATCTTCGCAAACCAAGTATGCGTACCACCAAATAAAACACCCGAACTTTGTGAAAAGTCAACCGAATGCCATTACTGCAGATCCAGCGGTATTGTACGCCGATTTTGAGGATACACTTCGGCTAACTAGACTCGAAGAAGTGCATACACTTACACTTGCCCTCCGACATTTGACAAGAGTCCTCCATCCTGGCGGTAAAAACATAACGTTCCCGCAACCTTCGGCAATCGACAGAATACAACTGAGGTCACTAAATTTTCCAACAGATCCATCTCAGCTCCTGACACTAGTTCACAAGATTTTGAGAGAAGAGGAGAAATATTTGATCCTGAGGAAACATACAAGCAGTTTGTCATGACCCATGGACGCATTCTGCTAGATACAAGACTACCTTGGCCCCAGTGCAATGTGCACACAAGACACCCGTAAATTCTATGTTAAAAGTTACTCAGCTGAATACTAAAGG